>VTPC01002663.1:0-19567 GCA_011009095.1 Ignelater luminosus | reverse complement strand
CTTTCTAGTAATTCATAATGTCTATAAATAAATCTACGCACGCCACTGATACAAGCGCAGCGCCACCAATTTCAGATATCGGTACTACCAGCCAGCTCTTAGTTCAAGGTCACCGGTCGGCGTTTAAAAAGAACAAAAGATTTTTGAAGGGTTGTTCTACTTGTCAATATCTATACGCTGGGGACCGCTAAATAGACATAGATTTCGATACCGAGGACTGTTTTGGAACCGTTATATCATACGATTCCTGTTCCCCATTACGGTTCTTGTTAAAGTAAAACTTTTTTGATTCATAGTGACTTTTTCAAAGTTTGATTATTGACGAATGAAAATTATTGTCGTAACTACGAAGTGATTGTTTAAGTGTAATCAATCAAACTTACGTTAACAATGTCTAGCAACAAATAAATTTAATACTTTTATATCGGTCCGACGCAAAGACGCGCAAATAATGGAAAATAAGATAATTGAAACTGACGTTAAACGCACCACACAAAGTTGCCTTATTAAGAAATTCTGCCATAGGCGCCAAATACCCAATCTAACCTGATTTGAAGATTTTTATTTCTTGCGAATGGTATGTACTTCTAGTTAGCAATCAGTACAGGCACAGACGGTCAATACTATAGCTTGCAGGTTTGCGCAACCCTCAGCATCATACCACAAACATATGTTATCGACGTAATACTTGAGCTAGCATTCATAAGCTGAATAGCATAAGACTTGGTTTGCAGAATGTGTGCAAACCGAATAGTTACATTGAGCGTCTGGGCATTGCGAGTAACCCTTTTCGTTTTAGCTGCGTTGCATAAAGGTATATATCGATTTTTGAGTAAGCTCAAAAAGGACCTCAGTTAAGCGAGCTCTCGTCGTGTGGATAGACTTGTGAGTTTGTTGTCTCACGAACGTACATGCAAAAGAACGTTTGACTTGCAGTCACACCTGTGACTCTATTGTACAGACAAGTAAACCTTTAATAGTATCAAGGGGGACGTCTGCCTGTGTAAAGATTAGCTCGCCCCCTGGTGGTGAGGCAGGGGGCAACTTTGAAATTTCAAATGGGAACCGCCATTTTTTATTGCAGATTCGGATTCCTTGAAAAAAAATGCTTAAGTTCTGTTTGAAACATTTTTTTTCGAATCGTGATAGATGGCGCTGTAATCAGTGAAAATTAGTTTTCGCCATTTTCTTGAAGAAAAATCATCCGCTTTTATGCATAACGATTCTAAAATTATTGTCGATTGAAAAGCAGGGTCTCTGATGTCCGATCATAGATTTCGCATTATCGTAGATGGCGTTGCAATCTTTGGAAGTACGTAACCTGACACTCTTTATTGTTTTTCATACGGTTTGTTAATCTTATTAAAAGTAAGCTTTTCGACTCTCATTTTGTGGTTGAGAGTTGACAGTTGTGTCTCGGCGGAAAACAATGTAGTCTTTTCTCCCTGTTGTTCAATTTTTATTTGCTTTTTTGCTTAGACACGTTTCGGACATCGTGGATACCATTTCGTTCATTTGTGTTTTATGCGCAGTTGGTAATTGTCCGTTCTGAAGGGCCTCTGGAAAGCTCATGATTCGTTTCAATCTTATCCGTTCTCAGACCCGGCGCAAGAACGAGCGAATGAGGCAATTTGCCATAAGCGTCACTGTGACTGGGCGCCGCACTACTGACATTAAATATGGACTCCAAAGATCTAAAGATATACATTTCTATAATATAATTTTGAACTAACAATATGTTGATTATTTAGTATCTTCCAGCGTTTTTGCCAGAATTCTCAGACATTATTGAAAACATTATGTAAAACTGGCAGTGTACGTTCCTAAGTATTTTTTGCAGGATCAGCGTAGTGCGTCGGATTATCTAAAGCAGGATCGCCGCAAATGAAGGAATTTACCGTAGGTGCTGCATGAATAAGACAACCAAATCTGACATACACCACCCTGATTTTCACACGAAGGCGCCTTAAGAAATTTTGCCGTAGGTTCCAAACACTCTAACGTCAGCTCTGCTTTTATAAATAGATTTCGGAACCGGTGTAATTGATTTGATTCCGTTTCAGATTTCGATTATCTAATTCTGGTTCTGATACTGATTTCGGGTATTAATAAATCTTATTTTAATGATTCCCATTATGTTTCCTAAAATATTACACTGAGAATCAAAAAAAGTGGGACACCTTGTTTTTTCCGTTTATTTTTGGAATAAGTGAATTTTTTTCCTTCACATATCTATTATATTATAATTTTATAACAAAAGTAACAATCACAAAAATCTGTCGACAATTTCAAGCAGAAACAAAAGTAATATGAGGCAAATTAAAGTAAACCAACAGTAAATTAAACTATGTAATTAAATATTAATTACTAAAAATAAACCAAAACAATGATTCAGTATCTTGTATTTCTGCCTCTTACTCTTAAAACTTCCCTAAGACGACGATTCATGCTTGTTATCAAGTTACGGATATCCTCTTGTGGAATGTTATTCCATTCTTCCTTTAGTGCAAAGCGCAGATCGTTCAGCGTCTCTGGGGCCCGTTGGCGATTTCCTATTTGATGTCCAAGCACATCCCACACTTGCTCTATAGGGTTTAGGTCCGGACTACGCGCAGGCCAATCCATTACCCTAATTTCAACTTCGTCAAGAAATTCACTGACAACTCGACAGTATGTGGACGTGCATTATCTTGCATTAGAATGAAATCATCCCCAACAAATGGACCGAATGGCACAACATGTGGAGGAAGGATATCTTCAATATGTCTAGCAGCAGGCAGGGACCCATTTTCAAGAAAAACAAGATCCGTACGGGCATTCATGAAGACGCCTCTCCACACTAAAATTCCTTTGCCTCCGAAAGGCACCTTTGGACTAAAAGTACACGCTGCATACCTTTCATTTTTTCTTCTTCACACGCGTAAACGACCATCAGAGAACCGTAAATTAAATTTTGACTCATCGGTGAACAAAACTTGAGCCATGTTCTTCTCAGTCTAGTCAATGTGATTTTGGGCAAATTCCAATCTCGCTCGTCGATGGTGCGGCAGCAATTCTGGTTCTTTTAAGGGACGTTTTGCACTAAGGTTGGCTTCATACAGTCTTCTTCTAATTGTACTAAGTGACACATTTACTTGCCTCACTCTTCGGAGCTCATTTCTGTGAGAAACAGCAGTTAGATGTCGATTTCTTAAAGCACTTATTTGAATAAATCGATCGTCACGGGCTGTTGTAGATCTCTTTCTTCTTGAACCACGGCGTCTGTTAAAAGAATTTGTTTTTCTGTAACGATTATAGGCACGATGGACTGACGATCGCGAAAATCCAAGCGCGTTAGATACATATCGAATACTTCTTCCATCTTCTATTAAAGCAACGATTTTAGCAACATTCTCAGAATCTAACACCATTTTTGGCAGATTTAAATCGAACTACTAAAAAAAAACAAACAAAAAAATAAACGAAAAAACAAGCGAAAAACGAACAAATCTTGCTAGGAAACGACTAAAACATAAGCATATACTTATTTCAATTTAATTAATTAAGTTTACAATCTTTATTAGAATTCTAACTGGCTATACATCACAATAACAAGGCTTACATGCTTGTTCTTTTAAGTTAAGATAAGATATAAGCAATATATAAAACTAGCTGACCCGACGAACTTCGTTCCGCCTAACAGTCCTGCATGATATTTCAAGCGATTAGGATATTAAACAAAGTATAAAATGAAAGACAAATAATATAATAATTCCATTATTCTTTATTTTGAAATAACTACTCCTTAAATTTTCATTGTCCGTCAATTGATCTTCTGCCGATCTATTTAACCGACGATTCTGGACTAATTGTGAATTCCGAGTCCGTCGACCAATATTTCCTCCTCGTCCACGTAGACGTGGCATTGTTTTATGTACGTAACTTATATGTGAATATAATACACTTAATATTCACTGAAATGCGACACCTGAAATATCAAAAGACACCGTACAAAAAAATTAAAATGTCAAAATAACGAAACACACTTAATATAATACACTCAAATTAAAATGTCGAAAAATAAACGAATGAAGTTAGTCATTAGTCGAAACTCGCAAAAAACGGGCCACGATTCCTTATTGGTTGACCACGGAACTTTTCTCTCTTACTATTGGTTAAGCTTTAAAACAATTAAATGCATTGAATGAATACATACACAAAATGAATGAAATGAATGAATGAATGCATACACAAAAATTCATTCAAGTCGAGATACCGACTGCAGCGCCATCTGCCGAGTTTCGCAACATGGCGAATTGTTGTTCTCCTGCTACGAATCCCAGCTAAGACATCCGACAGACCGAGGCCAACATGGCGATCGCACGCCAAGTACCCTCTGACGGCGGACGTAGGTACTACTCGCCGTAACATCGGCTATATTTAAATAAACAATTTAAATTGGACCAAATTGAAAAACCGGGTCAAATTGCGAATCTAAACCATTCTCGAATCAACTTGAACACACACAAAAAATTTCAACAAAATCGGTCCAACCGTTTAGGAGGAGTTCAGTGACATACACACGTACAGTAGAATTATATATATAAAGATATTGCTGATTAAACTTGTTATATACAATATAATAAGTGTCCCACTTTTTTTGATTTTCAGTGTATTAATTCCGTTTTCGATTCGGCTTCTTTTAATTTCAGATTCCGACCTCTGCCCTTTACTCCTCTTTTGAAGGAGGTGAAAAAATTTATATCATAAGTATAACCTGGAAATAGTGATGATGCATAACATAGCTGATCAGCAGCAAAGTTGTAAACAACTAATTAAGTGATAATACTAATTAAAGCAGCATTTTTAGCAATTAACTACTGCAATACAACATATTTCTAAAGTTTATTCATTGTTTCCTAAATAATTCAAACTAAGGATTTGCTCATTGAAGGTCATAGTTCATAGTAGTTTTGATATTGTTCGGAACTGCTTTCTGCCGTCATAGCTGTCTAATAACCATTACAGTAATGAACTCATATACTAAAAAACTTTAAAAAAAATTAATTTAAAATTTAATAAGTCTTGCTGGTTTCTGCATTCTCTGCCCATATTAATTGAAGATATTATACATTCATATTGTTTTTAGATGAAGCCTGGTCATACTTTTCATTTGTTATGTTGGAAGCTGTGTGGATACATTTTTGTTATTATGTTTGTGTTCAGAAGCAGTAATTAATTTTAAGCGAAGAAAGCGCGTTTAAAAGTGTTGGAACCCTTCGCTGACAGCGCTGTTAATTGCTGCTTGTTTCTGAACACAAGGACTGGAAACCATGCACGCTTTCCAAAAAAACCATTCTTAACAAGGTTGCCATTTAATCTAGTTAGTTTTTTTCTCTATTTCTTAAAGCTGTATATATACTATACTGCGACATTGGCAACAACTTTGGCAGCTACCTTTAAAATATCCTTAATAGAGGCGGGAGATTTAAGTTCAATATAGTATGCAATCTAGTATAGTAACTAGTTTAGTAAATAGTTTAGCCGAAAAAAGTATAATGTAAAACGGCCATTAGACTAAATAACGATTTGGCCATAGCTGAAAAAAAAGGCGGTAGCCTGTGTATTTGACAAATGTCATTTTTGAATAATAAAAGATAAACGTCAAAAGTATTTCAAACAGCTCCATCTAATTTATAATAAATTCATGAAAGAAGATTCTGTAGATATTTAATTGTTTTGTAGGTTAATTTTGATCTTTGACTTGGTTTCTTGTTGCTCTCACGGTATGTTGGTTTATTTACACCGTAAGCGGTAAGGTAAGCATTCAGCAAAACAATGTAGAAAATAACATACTTTTTACCTTAACCGTTAATACATAACCTCTAAATGGTGTTCGCAAAATATAATTTGTTTCAAAAGTGCTTAAATATATCATGGAAACAACATTCAAATTTTATAACAAAATCATTTCGGCGCATATGAACATACCCAATTCTTATTTTTCAAGTGCACGTTTGCTTGACACATCTACAAGTTTCTGTCAAAGCCTATTTTGAAGCTATGACGTCATCGACGTTCTTTTCAAATGGTAACCTTCATTTGCTATTCTTATTACATAACTAAGTTGAAGTAACTTTCATAAGAAAAATATCGATGACGTCATAGTTCAACCTGTGTTTTAAAAGAAACATGTTAGCGAATCAGTACCGATTCGTTACTTTTCTATCGGTAGGGTCGAATCAAGTAATATAAAAAATATTTTATTTTTATTCTCGTAGGAACCGAAGAGGACCCACCACAGCACATGCAGCTTCGGCCGCGTGAGTCTCAGCCTCCACAAAAAATATAACGTTTAATCTTCCATAGTAAATGGACTATTATAACGCGTGTGTCGAGTGTTAGGTTAGGTTTTATCTTAGTTTTTATCATTTCAGGAACGGTCAGAGATATCAGGACGGGACAAAAAGTGGTTAGTAGAGCGCGAAAAAGTGAACGCGCTGAAAACTTCATTTCGTCTTGAAAAGCGCTTTGTCAAAAACCGCATCCTGATGCTTCCTCCCTCTACCCTGAACGCCAGTCAGGTCGATTTTTTGTCAGTTCAATCCCAAAACGTATCAAGACAGCGGAAAACAAAAAAGCCGTTTGAGGCATTGACGGGGCGCGCAAAACTGACTAACTTGAACATTTTTATTGGATCTACTACTTCGCAAGCGTACAACTCTGAAACCGTTAGAGATACGAGATTGACGCAAAGGGCCTTTTCGGAGGAGACAGAAATTTTCTTTTCCGAATAGGAACTTTACATCTCGAAAGATAACGGAGCCACGGAATTTCGGGGTTTGTTTCGAAACGGAGAGGGGTGGGGAGCAGGACCTGCACTGATCAGCTTCACGATCTCGTGTTACCAATAACAAATTAACCAAAACTAGTTCACAGGCACACTTTTAGTTTATTTGGATGAACTTTTCCCACTCAAGATGCAAGGTTATATCCGTTTTATTTGCAGTTGTTTGCTTGTTTGTGTTACCTCTTGTAATGATAACCTTTATTAATAACGTGAACAATAAGATATTATTGAAAACTTCAGAACCACTTATGAAAATAAATCAAATTCTAGTTTTGAGATTATAATCAAATGCAACACGCTGCGGTTTTCATAAATACATCAGCTTTATATTACAATAGCGGCAACATCAACGACTGCGACTGCGTCTTTTATAAATCAGCCTTTAGTTTGTGGGGGGCTTTAAATGGGAGACAGGGCGAAGCTTATGCTATTTCTTTGAAAGCAAAAGCACATTTCATTGAGAGGCAGAAATTAGAGAGGAAAAAGGATCTAGATTTTACTTTATGAGGAGGGTAGAAACACGTTTTAATTTGGTGGGAGGCTAAAGAATGTTTGCTAACGTTACATAAAACATATACAGAGAGATCAGTGCTGCCCTTGACGGGATATTGCCGAACTAAATCTTCCCAACCTCACCAGATTTTTTGGCTACAGCATCCTGGAGTATCCCACATATAGAGAACGTTCTTAAACGTGAACTTCGGTAGAATATATCACTTTTGGCTTGTATAAGCGGCTAAACAAATATAATAGGTTGATTTAGAAGGTGTGGATATAACTTTAAGTACTCGTTAGACAGGTGATTTGGAGTAAAAAGTTATAATGTACCCATATCCCAGTTTCAAGGATTGCTGAGATTATTAGGAAAAACTGTTCATTTAGTATACTAAATCTTAAAAACTAACTAGTTAATGCCGTTATGTTGTACGCATGCTTCACATAGACAAACAAGTGAATTTCTCCAGCAGTTTGATGAAGCCGATTTATTAAATGTTCTTGACTTTCGATTGGAGTAAAGTAGACTTTTTCTTTCAAACAACCCCGTAGATAAAAGCCCCAATCCATAGCTAAGGGTATTCGTTATTCGACCAAACTGTTACCGGACCTGCAGTATGAATAAGAGTCCCATCTTGCTGAAATCACATGTCCCTTCGTAGAGCCAGAGGTACATCTTCCGTAAGAATAGGCAGAGTTTTTCTGGAGAAGTTGTAGATAGTTTTGAGCATTGAAACGATGTTGCACAATATAGAGTCCAATTAAGTGATCATCAATGATACTAGCCCATACATTTATGTATCAATGTCAAAATCTGGTTTCCCGAACTTCCTGCAGATCTTCTAATGCCAGTGTATGCAGATTATAGTAGTTGTTCACTCCATTTTTAGTGAACTGGGCTTTGTCAGTTCGCAAAATGTGCTCTAAGAAACCTGGGGCATTTAACAACCAACGGCAAAAATTTTGTAGTGATATTTTCTCCTTTGCGTAGATTTTGCACGCTTTGTGACGAATTGTTAAAAAGAATTTGTTCGTTGTTATTTTGCATGGCAACTATAGATGTGATCTGAGGTCAGTTTTTCCTAATTATCTCAGTAACGCTTGAGATCGGATACGGGTGTATTATGGTTTTTTACACTAAATCACCTGTCGAATGAGCTCCTAGAGTTGTATCTGCCCCTTTTGAATCATTCATGAAACATTTCGTTATCTGTTGGGATAATTTACTAATAATTAAATGATCTAATGTCTATGGTTTACATTCCGCCTCTCACTTATTATTCTGTTACGTTTTGACAAAAACGTGTTTTTATTTTTAATATTTATTTTTACTTAATTTATTAAAATTTATTTCCAGTATTTATTTACACTAAATTATTTATTTATTTATATACAGAAGAATTTATTTATCACTAATTAACATTTATTTCGTTCGTAACTACTGGCTGATTGACTGTAAAACCGCCCTTGGCTCGATCAACGCAGCCTTATATTCGTTCCCGCGTTAGTTCTCGATGGGGCTAGAAGATTCCCGTCATTTTCTCGCACATTCGACGGTGGGAAACTCTGGATAGTTCGAGACTTCTTCGGCACATTCGACCAGCTTGTTTGAAACTGTTCGGGACTTTTTTTAGTATGTTCGAGGGGTAGCGCGATACAATTCTATCAGCAGCTCTGATGCTTTCTTCACCAACAACTTCTGCTGGATTTTCAGGTTGCAGTTCGTCATTTAGAGAGTTTTGCCCAAGTTTAAATTCGCAAAACCGATCACTTACAGTTAGTAATAATAGGGTATAGTCAGTAGAAGCAGTTCTTAAATTTTTGAAATTCTGATCGTACCTTTTTGTAGCCATACAAAATTAATTAACCTTGAATAATTAAAATGACATCTATCAAAGTCATATTGAGGCTGTGAAAGACAATTGCAAAAATTAATTTTGTTCTACTTGAACTATTTTCAATGTAGATATTTAGATGGCATATTAACATCTATCTTTCATTAAAAACTTAAGTTTGGTTAATTTACTACCAACTTAAAAGCAATTGTTACAGTATTAAATGAACACCTGATATAAATAACATCAGGGAGATAAACTATCAATCTATGGAATTTACAATTATTTCATTATTATATGGAAAAGCCTACCTATTTCCTCATAAAATCGCAAACGTCCAACTTTTTAAATTTAACTTTCAAAATTTTGTAACTAAATTCCAGATGCCCTTGAAAATAATTACATTAAATGGATACCACCAAAAAATATTCAGAAATCTTGACATTCGCAGTTGCTTGATATAGTGACTAGAGTTTAGCTTTTCAAATAAACAAATTATTAGAAAAGAATCATTTTTTGCTAATAGTATTTTGAAAGTAGCCAATAGTCACGAAAACTTTTTCACTTTGCCAGATGTTGCATATAATTCTGTACATTCACTTTCGAGTTTCGACAACACGTTTACCAATTAAAACTTTATTTTTTAGTAATCAAAGTAAATGGATAAACACATTTCTAAATTTTCTTACAGGGTATTTCTATATCTAAGTAGAGGAGAAGATTTATTCCACCAACACCAATCAGTTATTCATAAAAAACGAGTTCTGCTACTCCTCATCCAGGGACTACAGTTCCCCTAACAAATCCTCAAACTGTACCCCTCAATAGTGGACCACAACCAGTGTATCCTGATCAAGATGTACCTGGTCAATACAGCCCATTGCTAAAACAAGGGGCACCACCGCAATCTCTCCCTCCTGGTGCTGTTAATGCAATGCCTAGAACATGCCAAAAGCCATTCTGGGCACGTTTGTATTATTTGAGATTACTATAATTAAAGTTAAAAACGTATTCAGAATATAATTGTATTAAAAATTGTAAATGAACATACAGAAATATTTTAAAAAGGAATTCCGGTAATTGCAAACGCTATTGTGATTGGTGTGACATCATATTTGATATTCTATTTCTATTTTTTTTATTTCTGTCATCTACAAATTGTCATTTCTGTTAGGTTATGTAATTATGTCAAATCTTTATTTAGTTGCTTTCCATTTGTTTTTTACATATTTTATGTAAGATCTATAAAAATATCATTTTTCTTTAATAACAAACTGAAGCATTTCATTTTTTTAAAGATATTTTTAAAATTTCAACTTCAAATTTTAAATTTTAAATTGTTAACCTCTAATAATATAACTAATATAAGAAATGTCAAAAACTGTAGTGTCAGCAACGTCACGAACATTGCAAATAAACCAACTGAAAACACTAGATAGTTGGAACATAAATTAATGAAATTCCCTTAACCATTTAATGCACTGAATATTCAAACAAATATTAAATTGTTTTTAAAATTTTGTAAATAATTATTTTATTTTTTACATACGTTGACAGTGATAATGATAAAACTGGCTATGGATTTAGGTTTTAAGCTTATATTGAGTATTTCTGTTTTGAGTATTTTTTTATTTTTTTATCTAGCCCATCCTGGAAAATTTCAAATGACGTCACACGACTGTCATGAATTTCGTCGTTTTTGCGGAAGAACTCCAAAATAATTTATTCAAACTAAACAACAAATTGATAAACTAATTTTAAATAAGCTGCTCTAAAAATTATTCCAAAAAAACTACCTTTTTTTCATGAATCTTGAACAGTCTGTATCTCAAAAATGGAGCTCTGAGCTGAAGGACCTGCATATGCTCAAGGGAACTGACCTGTAGAATCACCTGAAGTATGTTGTACATCATGTATTTTATTTAAAATAATAAATAATAATAATATTGTTTTTGTTTTTTTTGAATTATTAATAATTAATATTAGGACATTATTTTAAAGAAATGTTTATTTTATTATACCTAAGAGTATTTGGTTTGCGATTAAAAATAAAATATTATTAATTACTAATTATTTGTTACGTAAGCAGTATCTGCTGTAACTAATATAGAAGATGAGTTATTTACATGTGATTAAGTTATTACATGTGTTTATTTTTGAATTTTTGAAGAGAGATAACAGATTGTTTACATCACCACCAACTAATCAATAATGCTGGGTGAATGGAATGAACAGAGTTATCAATCAGTATAACATAACTGTGTTACATTATAGGTTTATTTCCAATTAAACGAAAAAATAATGGAATCTGTTATAAATCCAGTAAGTATTTCTTTTAATAATTTCAATATTAGAATAAATCTAATAGTGCATACAAATTACAATCTGAAAACACATTTTATTCAAGAAAATAGATGATTATCGTAAATTACTTTTTAATATGTATGAATTATGAAATACTATCATAGTAACATGCATTGATAAATAATAAATATATAAAAGGATAAAAAAGATTAATTATTTTAAAAATCTTGATACAATTTAGGATTTATCCTTATAATAGATAAACTAGATTGCTATATAGTCATGACTTGAAATATTTTAATTGTGATTTTGTCTTTTTAGCAAATTCCATATGTTGGACCAATTCAACAAAATTTTGCACCTGGAAGGTGGATAAAGATCTGCGGTACAACACCAGCAGCTGCATTAAGGTAAACATAATTTGCAGATTCAGTTAACAAGCACAACTAACTTTTATAAGAATAATAAGGTTTCATTAATTATTAATTGGTTTTTGAAAAATTGAAATAGGTATTTACATTTCACTGCATAATTTAATCAGTATATTGCAGTGATACCTTGACCTAACAAAGCTATTTTTATGAAGTTCACTTTTCATCTTACAATTAGTGCTGCTTACTTCACGAGTGATAACTGATAATTACATATTATAACTTTGTAAAAACTTAAAATTAAAGAAAAAAACCAGTTTAAAAATTAAAAAAAAACTAATCTTATTTTTAAATTTCTAGATTTACTGTATCATTACGATGCACTGCCGAAGATGATATAGCATTACAAATGTCAGTTAATATTATTGACAATAACATTTCAATAAATTCAATGCGTCGTGGTGTATGGGACGAGACGCAAACCATTCTTGGTTGTCCAATCAAAAATCAAGATAGGTTTGAAATAATATTAACATGCGATTTCACTCAATATAAGGTATTTTCATATAAATTATTTTTAAATTCATTATTTAAATATTACGGTAATATTTCTAGATACTTATAAATGGTGAAGCTTATAGTGAATTTCCACAAAGAATTGCATATGATCGTGTGAATCGTATAGCAATTGAAGATGATGTCTCCATTGAACTAATAGCACAAGAAGTTGAAAGACCAACTATTGGCTTTAAGCAAGCTGAAGCCGAAGCACCACCACCTTCGTATAATGAATTACAATCCAAGGTGTACGCACCTAATGCCACAAATTATGGTTCGTGTTCATTGCCTACCACTGCACCCTATCCAACAAATCCAACTTTTGTAGCTGCTATACCTGCTTACCAGCCTTATCCTATTCAACCAGCTATTTATCCTACACAGTCAAGTACTATGGTTCCATTAAATGCAGCTTCTTCTAACTTTCGTCCAGTAAGTAATAACTTTATTTAAATCCTATTCATTATTGCAAGCAACTGTCAGTGTCAACTTGTCAAGATTTCTAAATATTTCTTGACTGTACCCATTTAATGGGACTTCTTTTCAGAGTGCACCTGGAATTTAGTTACAGAAAGTTACTAAATGGTTTTAGGTTATGTAGCATTTGACAACTAATTTCAGAAAGTTTATGTTGTTCTTAAAACTCGGAGTGCTCCGTTTGTTGTAAAAGTTTTTTGCGATCGAGTTAACAGAATGCGCTATTGTAGCGTTCGTTTTTTACAGGACGGAGTGAAAGGTACAAACCGACTGAAAAGTTGTGCGTTAGGAGTTTATGGAAGCACAAGAGGAGTTGCCAAATTTGCAAACATCCAATACAATTTCTCCTTCACTTTTTTTAATGTTGTTTAATTTCTTTACAATAATTTTGAAATTCCACACACCCGAATTCATTTGAGTAATAAGTTTGTAGACAAATGTGAGAAAAACATGTATAAATTAATATGCGGACAAATTTTATTTTAATTTGGCAACCTTGCCCAGAAGAAACAGAAAACAAAATACCTATTATAGCCCCAATTCTCAATTGTTACAACTGTGTTAATTAAACAAATATACCTACTTTAGTTTTGTAACACAACAGTCTGATTGAAATTTAAATTAATTAAGATTATTGTTGAGGTTACGTCTACAACTTTATTTGTTTGCGTTCTACGACTTCAAATGATGCACCGTTTCGTTCTTTTATTCCGAGAAACTCTAGGGCCTTTCGCGGCTCGGATCAAAGCTCGGGTGTAGGCCGTTCGGTTTTGTCGGGCCTCTCGAGCTGTTGGAGCTTGTCGGACCATTCGGCCTTGTCGGCCCATGCGGGTTTTTTGAGTCTTTTCTTCTCGGTCCTTTGGGCTTTTCGGATCTATCGGACGGGGACACAGTTTATACAGGGCGGTTCTTTTGATCTTTCGTGTTCCTGGTTTTCGGCCTGCGCACGCTGAACTGTAGACCGCGCGCTTGTAGGGGAGGTTATATATGCAATTGATATTTAAATTTCACAACTAATGTAACTTACCAACATTAAACAATCTCACTAATTCACTTACCGATATGCAAGTTGATTTTACTCAAATAATAGAAGATTTTATGAGATTATTTCTTTGAAGGTTAAGGTTAGATTATGTGCATGTGTTTTGCGTGTTTTTTACCCCTCTACTCCTGGACAAAAAATAGTGGTCTGCGCATAGACCGCGAGTTTCTTGAAGTGGAAGACAAAATGTAGGGGAAGTGATCCAACTGATTCTGTAAGGTATAAACTGTGGTTTGGATCTCTCGAGCCTGTCTGACCTCTCGGGCCTGTCGGGTCATACGGGTCTGTTGGGCCTCTTGGATTTCTCCGTCTTTTGGGCTTTTTGGATCTGTCGGTCCGTTCGGAGCTCCAGCATATTGGACCGTTCGGGCCTCCGGCCTGTTGGAGCTTTCGGGCCGTCGACCAGCACTGGCGAGCCTTTTGAACCGTTTGAATCTCTCGGGCTGTTCAGGCCGATCAAGAAATTACCAGTTTTTTTTTGGGTCGCGTCAACTTTGTCCCCAGTCTAGCCGGATCTGTAAAATTTGGTCAGTACAGGGCTCTAAGGAGTAAAGTTGAGCATATAAAAGCTATTTAATTTTCAAATTACGGGAAATTTAAGAGGTATTTTGTACACTTTCGCCGGAAATTGAAGCGTGAGAGGTTGGCAATACTGATACCAACCGTCAACTTGACAGTTGCTTGTTAAAATGAGCGAAGTTAGAATTTATTGAAGATTCCAGTGCCGTTTTTTTTTTGCAGGTGACGCCTTCAAAACGTAAAAAATATGTAACATGTGCATGTGTGCTGCTTGTAGTAATGGTTATTATTGTTTTTGGTGTATTCAACAAGAGCACTCGGAGGCGACATCACCATCGACATGATCATGATCATGATTGGGATTATTAAAATGTAAACATTATTTCTTATTATCATTAGGTTTTATTACAATGAATGAAACTCGGTTTTATTTTTGATTAGCAGCTAGAAATTTATAAGGGAATCAATTATTGGTAATCTGAATTGCAATACCTTTTTACACGAAATCTACACAAATATGTTATTAATTATACTTAAGTTAGAAACGCAAACTTATATGCATAAACTAAAAAATTACTAATCCTTGTCGGCCTACCTTGAAAATGATTTTCAAACCACACTTGACTTTTACCAATGTAAAGTTCATGCATATTCTCACCAGATGATGTTCTGTCATTATTTATAACTTGGAAATATTTTGTTAGTTGATGAAAAATATATAAACTAATGTTATATCTAATAGATAATATTATGTACAAAATATGCCAACATTTAAAGGCCAAATAAGCAACAGGTTCATTGTAGCTTAAAATCATGGGCTGTGGTTTTTTCTCTTTTAACCTGTTAAATGCATAATAAAATGAATTTTCTATTATGTAAACTGTAATATAATATGGGCTGTAAACAAAAAACATAGGTACTAACGCAACAGCATTGATCGCACAAAAGACTTTTGAAATATTTATTGAATGGTAACGACAGTGTCAAAGGATATTAGATAAAATAATTTTATTTCTTTAAAGCAGTTGCAGTTTGAAAACAGTCTTTATTTCTATAGTAGGTAATCGTTTTAGTTTCGATATTATTATTATGTTAAAAAAACTAGATGATTAGATTTGTTTGGTTGGCACCAATGATGAATGACATGATATTGACATTATAAAAAGTTGGGTTAGTTTCGTAAAAATTAGAAATGGAAAATAAATGGAGTCATTTTTCTGTAGAAAGATAGAGGGTAAAGTAAGATTAGAACTGTTAAATGTTTAAAAACAATAATTTTTTCTGATTAAAGTAATAAACGTAAACATAAGATATAAAAATTGTTAATTAACCTAACTTTTTAAAATGACAATGTAAATGTCATTCATCAAATTTTAATAAATGATAAAGTAATAATTAACTTTGGTATTATATTCGTCATGTTGGTGTTCAGCAGGTGCTAATGCATCTCATTACAAACACTTTTTTTATAAAAATATATATATACACATATGTATATATTTTATAACGTGACAATAATCAAAATAGGCACTTAATGGTAAATTCAATTTAGGAAAGAGATACATAAAAATCTGTAATGGGTCATGTTTTCCAAATTATTCGTGAATTGTTCTTTGTTATAACAGGGCCCACATTGAGTTTGTTATTTTTCTTATATATTTCTCTGTTTAAGGCCGTTTTACATTACACTTTTTTCGGCTAAATTATTTACTAAACTAGTTACTACACTATATTGCATACTATGTATTGAACCATGCATGATTCATTGTAAAATGCCACCGCTGGCTCCTTAGAAGATTCAACTTCTCTTAAGCCTGGTTGGAATCGGAGGTTGGAGGTGCACGATCGAGTGTTCGCTGGATTTTGGTGAAAGATGACGTGAACGGATGTCCGGCTCCAAGCAGACCCCCGCGCCAATCCACGGGGATGATGTTGGAGGCGTCGACGCTGCTAGCCGCGCGCCGGATCTTCCAGGACTCCCGACGACGTAGGTGGCTCATGTGAGTGGTGGAACGCCAAAGGACACCCAGCAAGTCGCCGCACAGCGGCGACGCTGGATTGATTGATGGAAGGCGAAACGGTTCCTTTCAGAACGGTGTTGGTATTGTGTGATGAGGGGTGTGCGAGTATGTATATGATTAGAGTGGTGATGTGTGTGTGTGTGTGTGTGTCTAGTTGTGTTTAGAGTGCCGTGGACTGATGCTGAAGCTGTTTCGGCATTTGCCTTTACCGCCAAGGGAAACCACAGAAAACCTTGGCGAGAACAGGATGGTTCCTCTGCGGTCCTGAAACAAAACAGAGAGCGAGAGCAGGGTTGGTTCAGTTGAGGTGACGGGCTGCAAAGGTAGGTGTGGTGGTATCAGGATGTGAAGTCAACGTAAGGCGATTGGGATGTTTTCAAGCGCATCCTCCAGGTCGGGGGTAAGGAAGTTCGTGGCCAAGGTACTTGGCGGGTATTGAACTAAAATTTCCCGCCTCTATTTAGGAGATTTTAAAGGTAACTAGGTAGCTGCCAATGTCACCAACACAATATTCTGAATACATAAAAAATCTTGATTCCAGAGATCAAGAGCGCGTCAAAGTTATTAGTTATAAAAGGTTGGTACCGCTGAAAATCGCTCTAATGCGCAGGTCTAGTATACAAACTTGGCTGAAAAATAAGACCCGACCTAGTTTTAAGGCTGATTGACATTATCCTATTTTCAACCTTTTTCTCGCTATAAATTAGAACCTAGACGTCTAGGACGGTTCCTTCTGGGTTCCTTAAAATGTGAAATGACATCCTTTTTTCATCCTAGAAGCTGCTAGAAAGTAGATTGATAAACTAGATCCGAACCTATTTTGATGCTAAATTCTATCCTAGACTTGCGCACTAAACGACGTTTCAACATTACCAACTGTTGACGATAGTGAAATAATTTTTATCTTTTTTATTCAACATTGTAACAGATAAATAAATGAATAGCAGTAGGTTGTAAACACAAACCTTTTATAAAAACTGAGATATAAATCGAGGTTAAGGTAAATAAAATGCAAAACGTGCAAAACTTTGTAGGTTGGTGTGTTCAATAAACTTGGGAAAATTAACTTCGGTAAACTTCATGTTAAATGGCCCAAACTTGGTTCGAAACCAGGTTGTATTCTAGGATGAAAATAGATTTAAGTTTCATCCTAAAAAATAGGTAGAAAAAAGGATAATGTCAATCAGCCTTTAAATCTAGAATCCAGCATGAAAATTTGGAAGCAATTGTTCGGATCTACATTATTCAAGTCGAGCTAGTTTTGAATTTAGTCAAAGTTCTAGACGAAAAAAGTATAATGTAAAACGGCCTTTATAAGACTGAAATTTATTTCTTTCTACAGTTTAATTATAAAATTTGTTTATATTTTATACTTTTATACTATTAGAGCCATATTAAGTGACCTTTACTAATAAATGTAATAAGTGTGATAGTTTATTGCCTAATTATTTATTGATAATTCGATTATATTGTAGTGAAGTATTCGTAGTAATATACTATAGAATAGATTTACTATATATTCGTCCTACTTCAACTACAACTGCCAGTCTTTATAATGATAACACAAAGGTTAAATTACACACAAGAATTTAGCAACAAAAAAATGAATGTTTTATATAAACTACTAATTTATATGTTGTTAGTTGTTAGAGGTTGTACTGTAGGTACTATGTAGATATTAAAAGGAGAAACTTCTTTATTAATGGTGCAAATTAAAAGACTCTAAATATACTGAAAATGTACTCACACGTAAATGATACCTAGTCACAATTAAATAAAATGTGTACGATTTAAATTGTATATGCAGTTTTTCAGTAACGATATTGTCATAATGTAATCTGCTAGTAAAAATATATACTATATAAGGAGATATGTATACCCAACAGACTTTTTAATAAAATATTCTAAATATTAGTGTGTTATTTCCAAACCTGTACTAACTTATCCAAACTGGGGTTAGCTTAACTGAAGGAAAGTGATCTCCTCTAATTTGATCGGTAAATCAAGAAAATAGGAAAAGTGTATTAGAAACCCAAGCAAAATCTACATAACGTTATCACAACTTTACTTGTTAAAAAGTAATTTGATCATCATCATGATTAGCTTCATATATTTAGTGTCTGAAACTATTATACAGTAAAATGTAAAAAAGTTACACTTTAGGAAAAAACAAGAAATTTTAAATGAATCATTGACACCTTGTATCTCGAAAATAGTGCGTTTCCAACATGTTCGTATAAGCTTTTCTACTTATTTTCATGAGTACTACATGTCCTTAAAGTTTTCGACACTGTTTTTTTTAACATCCTGTATATTCGTTTTCAAGAGAAAACGTGCATATTCAAGTGCACGCGAACAAGCATCAACAAGTTTATAATTTGTTGACACGCACATCACTTGATGTTTTCTCTATTTAGTTCAGCATTTCTGCTACCAGAAGTATAACACTTTTTTTAGTGCCGCTCACAATCACAGGTCACTGACCTCATGTACTGATCCAAAGCAGACCAGATCAAGTTGTTTTTCGAATTGACTTGAGCAAGCGTTATTTTCAAACTCGACCGGACAAGCATTATTTTGATATTGGACCGAGGAGCAGAATCTTCCTACTACACCAGACCGAGAACTTTATCTTAGGGCCGTCTGACACGGTGTTAAATTTGACGTTAAAATTGACTACAATTTCGTCATTAAAATCTGACATCATTGCATACAGCACATTTAACGTCAAAACTGTATTTAAAAATTTGATAAGGGAATATTTAGAACATGTTTTTACACGCAGAATTACCACGATTTTTAAAACATGTTCTAAAATATTCCCTTGTCAAATTTTTAAATGCAGTATTGACGCTAAAAATGTGCTGTATACAACGATGTCAGATCTCAATGACAAAATTGTAGTCAATTTTGACGTCAAATTTAACATCGTGTCAGACGGCCCTTACTGATGAGTCAGACGAGCGTTATTTTCATACGGACTAAGGTGGTTATTATTAAGGAGAGATATCAGTTAAATTAAAATTAGTTGAGGCGTCATGAAAAGAATCGGTGACGTGTCGTGCCAGCGACGGAACGTTTATCAAGTACTATATCAATGTCTACGTAGCGTGAGC
>VTPC01002661.1:110903-144449 GCA_011009095.1 Ignelater luminosus | reverse complement strand
ATTGAGACATTCCAATAATCAAACTAGAGACATAAATAGATAATTTTGCACATTTCAGGAACAAAGTATTCACAATGTTATAAAGCCACTTTACTATGTATGTAAAACGTTTTGCGTCTGGCCTTACAGATATGAAGAGTGGGACAATATAAGGAATTTAAATTGCTTAGACAAGATTAGATCACTTATATTTTTCATCATTGTTGCTACAGGATTTTCAAGATTTTGCTATCATGGTATTACTACATGCTTTACATATACAAGTACGTTTTTAGCTATTGTGAATGTAACATTTGTTATACTTACACATATATTGTACGCCGTGACAATGATACAGACACACCGGAATGACCATAAAAAATTGATGCAATTATTTTTTACTACACTCGATTCTTTGTATTCAAGTGAATTACTAGGCACAAATAAGCTGTTTGTTGTGGTCAAAAAACAATTACTATTTACACTAGTAATAGTACTAACAATTGGTTTTGTGCTGCAAGCTTTGGATTTGGAATTCTACATTTATTTCGTGGATAAAATAATACTTTACGACTATTCCTCAGCATTCATTACAGTTTTTATAGGATATATCACATATTACCAGATGGTTTATGAATTACAGCTGCTATACAGATATTTTAATTATATTAATAATAACTTAGAAATATCGAAAATATATTACTGCGATAATGAAGTAAAGAAGTCTGTATTGCTCAGTATGAATAAGCAAGGTTCAATTAAAAGGTATGTCTACATGCATGGGAATTTGTGTAACCTAATAGATGTTATAAATAAACTACATGGTTGGCAAATAGTTCTTCTTTGGAGTATTGCAATAGTAGAATGTGTAAATTGCTTAGGTATGGGTACCTACAGACTTTCAAAAAATTACTCGATTCCTAAACTTCTCGTTTTGGTGGAATGTTTAAATGGCCTGTTGCACTGTGTATGTCTTTGTATTCTCTTATAGGTATATTACTTAAATGTATTAACTTTATCATTTTTTAGGCTCTTGTTATAAAGACATGTAGAAGTTGCAGCGCGGTAAGAATGGAAGCAATAAAATCAGGTGTTATAGCTAACGATATTCTAATGGAAATACAAATGAAAATACCCAATCCTACGGCTGCAGTTCAGGCATATAGCGAACAATTAAAATTGTTAATTCGTCAAATTTCTTTTAGAGATCCTCACTTTTGTGCTAGCGGGATGTTTGAAGTTAACTGTTCTAATATTGCTTCTGTTTTAAGTGCTGCTACCACATATTTTATTATATTTTTGCAATTTGACGTACCTCTAAAATAATTTTTTGTAGGACAAACTATCTTGATTGTTTACTGTGTGTGTCTCCATGACAGCTTTTTCGATGTGCTTTTCACAAAAGACGTTGCAGAAGACAGAAAAGATGTACTACAGTGTGGTTTATTATCCTCATGTAGAAATTTTTCCAAAGATTCTATTTCATTTTGAAAAGAATCTTCGGCACAGCTTTCGGCTACAGCCAAAGACTTTCAGCCCCTATGCCTCTTCAACTTTAATAGGTCTACACTCTAATTTGCCAAAAGAGTAGCAGAAGTGCTCCTAAATGAATGACCAGCATAACTGGTTGGATCTTGCAATTTCAAATATTCTGTAATTTTCAAAAGCCAACTGCCATTCATGGCTTTTCTACCACTTGAACGGTACACTTACCACCTCGATAATCAAGAAATAAGTGAGAAGACTTGATATTATTTATTAGTAGTTTCAAATTCTTAAGGAAAATTTGTAAATAATGGATTTTCCCTTTTTCTCTGCTGATAATGATGAATGATCGCTGAAGGTTCGTCTTTGTATTAGGAATGTTTGACAAGATGAAATCACTACGATTTTCTATGCCTTTAACGGCTATGTTGTACAACTCTTTCCTTTTATAAGCTCAATAAAATGTTCATCTGTTGATAGAATTTATGAATCGAGAGTTGTTCATCTGCTGCTCCTATTAAAAATCTCGAAATTTTTTCTTCAGCTTTTTTGACCTTGTCCAATGTTCTTTCTTTTAAGAAATGCAGTCAACATGAACAGTTTCCAAAATATCAACAGAATCGTGAAGAAAGATGGTGGTCTTTAACATAGAATATTCGGCTCACAAGTTGCCACGGGTCTTAAATTTTTCGTTTCTTTGTACAAAACACACCAAAAGAATCATTTCACTTATATATGCATTTATTTTCTAGAGCCAATTCTTGAAAAGTCTACATATATCACTATAAGAATTAAATATATGGAAATTATTACACAGTAATCTAACCACTGCACTGGTTGGTATGAAGTATTGTGTTACAAATTATCTTATTCCATGTATTACTACCATGATATTGTATTAAAAGGTTAGAACTCAAACTGGTAATGTTATTAATAAAAGAATGAAATTTATTTATTTGTTGTGAATACTAACATGTGCTGTTATACATTTTTTACATTTTATAGCTGTAATTATAATTATTACCTCTAGTTTAATTGCGGTTTTGAGTTTACAAAAATTTATGAAATTACAAAGTCGTTTAACTATGGATGTACAATTTTTAATCTGAATGCAATTTTGATGTATGTCACAATGCTATACATTGTACTATATATCGTCGCCTTAGAGCAACAGTAGAACAAGTTGCAAAAACACTTTAGGAGTAAATCATTGCCCTTCTAAGTATCCGCACCATTTCATCGGCATATACAAATCTTCATATTGCACCAGTTCTGTTGTTTTGTTAATATTATACTGATACAACTAATGTATTGTCTATATAAACTCTATGTTTAGATATCGATTCATAGAGAAGGAAGAAAAAAATAAAAAATGCACTAATCCTAGTGTTGCTCTATATTTTATTGGATATAGAATTTAAAATAAATTAGTTTCACTTTATTTTTAAGATTTTCTTACAATTCTAAACAAAATAACAATTTAACAAAATTTAAAAAACTGAAAGTCACTCCGATTCGTATTCATCTGTCTCTTCTTCAGTTGCTTTTAAATAATAGAAAAAGTTGTGGTATTTTAAAGAAACTAACTATCTATGCTCGTTTCTTGACGCGATAAATCAGTCTCTTTATTGTGCCTTTCAAGTTTTTCTTTATTAGCTTTTTTTCTTCTTCCTCAAGGTTTTTGTACGTTTCGCATGTTGAACACAAGAGCTTTTTTGGTTTAAAAAGCCCTAAATTGAATTTTGTATTAAAAACCTCTTGATAAAAATGCTGCTTTACAAGGGTTCTCCACGTCACGACATTTATCAATGTAGAGCCTGTACATTATGCTCACATTTAATGAAACCTTCA
The DNA here is from genome assembly GCA_011009095.1 of Ignelater luminosus. NCBI lineage: Eukaryota > Metazoa > Arthropoda > Insecta > Coleoptera > Elateridae > Ignelater > Ignelater luminosus. The sequence goes on along the minus strand of VTPC01002661.1, from coordinate 141,134 downwards.
AGATATTGCCTTTTGCTAGACGATCAACAGTACAGAGATTCTGTTTTAGAAAAACTATTAATGTGGTCTATTACTCATCGAGTTAAGGCTTTGTCTACTTTATTACACGATTTGTATGTTTTCCTGTCTGTTCGATAATAGTAAACTCATCGTCATCTCTTTTCTTCAGAACTGTGTCTGTGACACAATTCGAAATGTCTAAAGTTGCTTTGAAGAAAGCTTTACAAACCATTATATTTTTCTCATGGATATGAAGATAATATGCGCATTGGATTTCCTGTTACCATAAATCTTATTAGATTTCTTCTCTACCATTTCAGTACATCTTGCTATATATTCCCTTTGCAAGCCTTTATCAGTTTGTTCATAATATTCTGTGAATAGCTGTTGTCAATCTTCTTTAGAAATTTTGCTTGTACATTTAAAAATACATTTTTCAACACATGGAGGCTTTAAACATTTAGCATTGTGTTTTTTATCAAGCCTATTCTATTCCTGTATTTATTGCTGGTTTTTTATAAAACTAAGAATTTTACATACTTACTTCGTTAATCATTGCCTGTGTCGAGGTTAATGTTGCTCATATTGTTTCTGCTCTCCTTGTGTCTGCTATGCGTCTTCTCTAATTCTCCCTGTCTCTTGTTTGTGTTGCTACCTCGTTCCGGTCTAATTTCATCCCGGCAAATATTTTTCTATGTCGTCGTTTCACTTTTGTCGCGTCTTGCCGCCTTTTCATTTTTTCGGTCTTCCCATCTTTCATATTCTCCTTGTTAACCTTCTTGGGCCTATTTCATTAAGTATCCAAATCAGCGTAATGCGTTTCCCTTCATTTTTTGTTCTATCGGTTTTACTCTCAATCTTGTTCTTATTTCCTCATTTCTTACTTTGTCTATCAGTCTTAGTCCCGCACCCCTTCTCAAGTTCTTCATTTCTTTTGCCTGCAATCGTCTCTGTTCTTCTGTCAGCGTCAATAGTTTCGAGCCATATGTTAACGTGGAGGTGCACAACTCTTTATGTATTCTTATCTTAGTATTTGTTGACAGTTCTCTTCTGTTGGTTATGTGCATATTCAGTTGGTAACAGAGTCTAGTTGTAGCTTTCATTCTCTTCTCTAGTTCTTCTTTTGTATTTCCATCTTCCGATAATATGATCCCTAAGTATTTAAACTTGGGGACTTGTTCAGTTTTTTCTTTTTCCAAATATAGCTTTATTTGTGTCTTAAGTTTCGTTATTACCTTTGTTTTTGTTTTCTCTGCGTTGATATATAATTTCTTTTTCTATAGCTCTTCTTTCCATATTTTCAAGTTCAACCCGAGATCTTGTTTGTTTTTTACCATGAACACAATATCATCTGGGAAGAGTAGTTCGTTAGTTCCTATTCGTTCAAGGTTATAATAACCCCAGTAAGTTTTCCTGGTTTTCTGTTTACAGATTTTGGCTATATCATTCATAGTTAATATGAACAAATATGAGCTCAGTGTACCCCCTTGCGTGATTCCTGCCTTGATATCGGATGGTTCTGATCTGTTGCTGTTGGTTCTCACGTAGTTCTATGTAACATCTATATAGGCTTCTAATGTTATCAATGAGCTTTTTACTGACGTCTTTCTTCTTCAGCGTGTTGTAGATACGTTTTCTATCCGCTGAATTGAACGCCGCCCGCCTTGATGTCTATAATACACGTGTTTAATTCTTCTCCTGTGTCTATTGCTCTTTCTACTAGTTGTTTTACCACAATTACGGCATCTGTTGTTCCTCTGTCTGTTCTGAAACCATCAAGTTCTTTCATTACTTTACTTTCCGTCTCGTTTTTCAGCTTTTCCGTCAGAATACTTTTATATATTTTCCTTGCTGTGCTTAGTAGCGAGTACTTCTGTAGTTATTACACACCTTAGTATCGTTCTTCTTGTGGATCATGTTCTGGCGTCTTGCCCACTTTGAGTTTTTGCAAGATCTTTGTTAATTCTTCCGTTGTTATTGTCTTATCATCTTTGTCATTCACATCGTGTGTATTCTGTTGTTCTTCTCCCTCCACCGCCAGTAGTTCTTGGAAGTACTCTCTCCACCTTTCCATAATGCGTCTCTCGTCTGTGATTATTTGGTTGTTTTTATCGTTTACATATATACGTGACTCCATTCCTTTTTTTTTCTTAGGTTGTTCACCACTCTATAGAATAATTTCTGGTTTCCTTTAAAGTTTCTTTCCATTGTCATACCGAATTTCTCCCATGCTTGTTTTGCTTGTCTTCTTGCTTTATTGTAGTTATCGAAGATTCTACCGTTTGTTTGTTTTTATGCTCTGCTTTATCTCTTCTGATAATGGTGTCTGCTTTTTGTTTTTTACTTCAGTTGTTTTTTCGCAGGCTTCTTCTGCACTTTCTATTAAAGCTTTTTTAAGTATCTTCCAATGCTCTTCTACTTTTTGTAAATTGTTTTCCAGTTCTCGGTCATCTAGTTTGTCCTGGATTTTTTCTACACTTTTTTCTTATATAGTGCAATCTCTTGGTCTATGCGACTTTATTTTTTGAATCATACTTCTTTCTCCTGCTTTTCTATCACGTCTATCCTCTTCTCTTGTTGCTATTTTAGCTTCCACCAAATAGTGATCACTTCCTAGTTCGTAGCTTCTTTTCATTCTTGCATCCCTGACTCCCTTCTTTAGATTTTTTGAAACAATTATCTGGTCTATGATTGATCTCTCCTCCTTGCTGTTTAGTACTCTTCTATACTTATGGAAATTTTTGTGTTTAAGTAATGTGTTGGTGATTATCAGTTCATTGTGCATGCATATGTCTTCTTTCATTATTGTTTATGTGCTGTTCACCAAATTTTCCTGTGTATGGAGCATATCTGGTTTATATTCTTCCCCACTCTCGCGTTTAAATCCCCTACCAGAGTCACTTGGTTTTTTGTTTTATCTAGTGCTCATAAAAGTCATTTTTCCCTTCAACGCATTCGTTCTCATTTGGACCATACGCTACAATAATGTTCATCTTTTCTCTTTCACTTGTCGATACTTTTAGCATCAGTAAGCTTGAGTTTATGCAAGCCCAATTTGTTATTTTGCTTTTCCATTTTTTATGTATTAGCCATGCTACTCCGTTATTCGCTCTTTCCGTTATTTTTTTAGTTTTAATTTTCATTTTTCTTCTATATCCAAAAAAGTGTTGGTAGTTTTGATTAAAAGGAGGTTTATTTCAAAATTTATTTTTCCTTTTTATGCTTTAAATGTGCTCTTTAAAAGTAAATTTTTATATATTGTATCTTTTTTCCCTTGTTTTTTTTGCCTTTTTGCTTACCTTTTTTAAAAATTTATTTTGCCTAACGATTCAATCTCTACATATCACATTAGGTAATTGTTGTTATTTGTTTATTTTTATTTTTATCTACCTGTGTCTGAACATTTGGTTTTATAGATCTATTTATTTGTATTTGTCATTTACACATTTAACCAAATTTATTATTATTTGAAATTTTATTGTGTGAAAAGATTTGACAGTTTAATATGTTAGCTTGCTCGTGTTAACTGGAGATAACCTCTTTCTGTTTAAGAAAGTACTTGACAATCCTCATGTCAATCTTTTTATCGTCATTTAGTCTCAACAGTTCATCTAAAGCTGTTCTATTATTAAAATAAGAACACCGATCACAAATAAATCCAAACCAAGTAAAGAACTTGAAACTGAAACTGAATTTTGTTCTTCAATGCAACTCAAGAAATTGCCAAAATTGTCTCGCATACAATTTCACGTATTCTATAAACAATCTGTCCATAGAAATGCGAACTTTGCGCATAAAGGCTTTTCGCATCTATGCTACTAGTATGTCATTGATGTTATTAAGGTTGCCTACCCATCTACACCAGCAATAGTATTTTTTGGAACTGTTTTTATATTTATATTTATATTTAAGAAGATTGCAACTTGTCGTGTTTACTGTACTGTAACTACTGTTATTAAATAGCATTTAACTAGCTTTGTTTAAGATTTTCATTCAAAATAAACGCAAACTGTATAAGCACTTTGTTCTTTAAAAAAGAAAAATATTTTTTTGAAAAGCACACATGGAGCATTTGCTTATCCGACAGGATCCAAATTGTTTACTTTTTTACCATATATTGCAAATTTGCATTGAAATCTTTTTTCTTTAAAAGACGTAAAACTTATTTTCAACATCGATAAGTTTGCAACCTACCAAAATCACCAATAGTTGTAGAACACTTAAATTTGAAGCATTATTTGTATATTCTTGTAATACTTATCTAACAACTAGATATTATTTGAAATATTAGCTACTATATTTTATAAATTGCTTGGGTACGTTTTGATCTGGATAAATAATGTTACTAGATGGTAATAATTAACAAAAGACATTTTCGAATTATACCTGATTTATCACAGAAGATTAATTTCCTATCTTAAAAACAATTGCAGAGCTTTTTAAAGCTCTCGTTTCTCTAATTTTACACCTAGTTATGATTTACAATATACTAAGTAGCTGAAATTGGTTTTATGTAGGTCTGGTGAGTTAGTTCACCTGCCGCAACCTCGTGAAAGACTTGATGGCGCAGAGTTACTAAGTCAGTCTCGCACAGGTAAAAGAACCAGTATGAAAGCGCGCGCCGTTTAATCGCTACACCTGTGGAGCTTCTACTGGGTCATTTCCAGCGGTAATTTCTTGTGATTTGACGGGAAACGCGAAAAGCAAATCAACTGGAATACTTAGTAGTGTTATGATAGAAAACCGGCGTCTCGTGCAAAAACGTTTGATACTGCAAAAAGGTAAGTTAACTTTTTTTTAACTATTTGTGTGGTTTTATTATTTTTGTATATTAGAAATAGCATAAAAATCGGTTTTTATATAATCAGTGTGCGTTGATACCGGTAGTTCGGCAAAAATATTTAATTCCGGCCAACTGCAGAGCTTCATGGTCATCAAGAGTTTGTATAGAAATACTGCTGTAGTTCCTTGGTAAAAGTTGCCATGAACCGGATAATACAAAATAAAAGATTATAGTGTATCAATACAATAAGTTTTATAATAAAATAAATAGATAACTTGTTTTAAAATTAAAAGTCAATTGTAAATTCCATTAGCTATCTTTTACTCTTTTTGTTTTTATTAAATTGTACTGTATGGAAAAAAATAAATTTAACGTTTTTAACACCCTTCAGCAACACAAGCGACAATAATTAATAATTTACATGCGGTAATTGCATGTAGTTACTAACATAAGTAATGGTGGCTATGTTTTAATTTGTTACTCTGTCGGCTTTGTAAAAAGAAAGCTAAAATAAATTATTTGCTAATTTGTTACAATGAAATCAAAAAGTGTGTGGGCGTGAAACTCTTCCCAATTAATAACTTTTAATTGACTTCAATTGTGAATTTGTTCTTTAATTGTGTGTATGCCTACGTAAAATTAAACTAAACAATTTTCATGATGGCAATGAATGCCTACTAGAATAATAATAATAATAATATAGGTTTAATAAACATTTTTTTAAAAAAATAGTGTTAATGCTCCTTATAGAAAACGCATGAGTTTAACCGTTTTACGATACGTTTTTATTGTTTGTCATGCTAATTAGACATCGATAACGTTTGTGGTGGTACCTGTAGATAAAAATACTGTTAATTATAAAACTGTAATTGGAATTGCGAAACCAATAAGATCTTAACAGTATTAATAATGATTTGGTGTTCGTCTTATCAATATTAAGTATCGTGCTCAGCAAAGAAAATATAGGAGAAGCAAGAGTTATGTATTTTATTTATTTTTCTACTAATGAACCTATTTAGAAACAAGGGGTTTCCCTTCATTGACCTATTAGATACTTATTTACGAAAATCATGTTCATATTTATAACGGAGTAATCCAATATTAATGAGGTAACAACGTGAAAAGTAATATACTTTTATTATGTATAATTATTTTGTTATACAATAAATTCGTCAACTTGATTTTCTTTCTTAAATTAGTATATGGTGAAAAGATCATACAAAATTATTTTCTTCTAGATTGCTCTATTATAATTTGTGACCTTTTATATGTTACGCTGCTGCTTCATTATCTCAGTACTTATTAGCTAGATATATCGATTCTCAATTTCACTAGCTGAGTTCCTATTAGTCAATGGTCATGGTATTCGAATTCAGCAGTGGTAAGAATTACGCAATTTTAGTGTGACGACGTAAAACTTCCTTTTAAATGCCAACAAGGATTCAAGTACATTTTGGCTTTTCATCACATAAAACGTTAGCGCCTTTGACTTTCCAGAAACCTCTGGGTACTTTTGGCAAGCAATTCTAATGTTATAACAATATGAAACAGTTGCTTTTCTTTTAAAACTAAGGAAAATTGTACAATTTTGAAATATCTTTTAAAAAGCTGAGATGAATTTCTTCTTCCATTGTAGATTTAAATATTCTGAAAACAATCTAATTATGGATGGTTCTAGGGGAATGTCTTCTTATTCTTCAATTTTATTAAAGATTCTTGTAATGTATTTTTTCACTGTATTTCCATATTTAAAAAGTTCCATACGAATATTGCCTGGTCCTGGGGCTTTGTTATTTTTGACTTTTTAAGGGCCTTGTGTACACCTTCTTCTGTAATTTCTGGTGTTGCCTGATCTTCGTCTGTGTCTTCCTCCTGTTGATACTCTTCTCTGTGTTCTTGTAGCAGATCAGAACAACGTTTTATTCACTGTTTTGGTGTTATTGTTAGTATGATTCCTCTTGTATTTCTGTTTTTTCTAATTTTTTTTTGTTGTTCTCCATGCCATTGCTGACCTATTGTACGCTATATATTATCTATGTCGATGCAAAGTCTACGTCAAAATTCTTCTTTTTCTTCTTTCACTTTATCTTGAACTTGTCTTCTAAAGCAGACATAATTTTCTCTTGACTCTGTTGTTTTATTGGCTAACCATTTCATATATGCTTTTTCCTTCTATTTAATTAAGTCTTCTAGTCCCTCGAAAAACTGTTCAATATTTGTTTCTAGAGCTTCCTTTGCTGATTCTGCGATAGCGGTTTTCAATTTATTATACATTTTTTCGATTATTTTCTGTATCAAGTTTATTCTTTATCCTATTTTGATAAAGGGTCATTACACTATATTGTTGTAATAAATCTGTTTTAAATGTAATATTTTGTACGTTGCTCTGATCGTATGATCTGTTTCTTTTTTTTTGTTTATGTAAGTACTATGATGTCAGTTTTCAATTTCTCTATTTCCATTATTACCTCATTCTGTTCGGTGTGTAATCCATGAATATTCCATGTTCTGACAGTTGCAGTACTTTTTTTAACTCTTATTTTGCTTGTATATTTTGTCTTGTCCGGTGTGATATATAATGAATTTTTGCCCTCCCCCCCCCCCTAGAACCTTTGTGGCTGACTTTACTAGTATGAGATTGTAAAGTAGCACTTCTATTTACCTGGGGAAGTTTTAAAATTCACTGTCATATTGGAAACATTTCTGCCTTTTTGGTTTTCCGTGTGTTGAGGGGCCAACTTCAACGCCACAACCCTCCTCCGTTCTCCGGGCTTGCGACCGGCAATTACAGCTACTGGACTATTTGATTCGAAAATAAATAACACAGTTCCACCAAACTAATATTCGTTGGATTTGTTACTGTCTCTAATCTTCAACTGATGGCAAATATAAGTCAGCATCTTTGAATTTTCTGAAGTTACGCGGTTTCGAATAGGACCAGTTTGAAAAAAGTCTCTATAGTTAAACTGAAGAACCTGGAATTGTGTTTAGCTTAATTGCCGATCGGGACAACGTAGGATAATGCTTTTCAGTTAACTCCCAAAAAGTTCGAACTTTGGTAGTTTCTTTACACTTGAGTTTTTGAAATATATCTTGATTATTGTTAAAATCTTGAAGGCCATCCAACCCGTTCGCATCCAAATTATCTATTAAAAAATCATCTACATCTTTTATTTGATGTTCGATTAATATTTTGCCTCGATAAACAGGATGCAAATAGTTAGCAGCAAGTGAAAAGATATTCAAAGCATGCGTCTTGGAAGGCAATCGCAACTTCAACCATTCCTCAGCTGCATTTTCAATTGAAGCCTAAGTACTTTCTAGTGTATTAATAAGTTTGCACACTGGATTTTGACACTGTTTTCAACTTGTCTTTTCGGGCTTTCGTCAAATATGACTTTTGTTGTATTAGGTTTAAAAGAGGTCGCTTCAGCAATTATTGTTCGCATTGCCTTCAAGTTCTCCAAATAATTTACAAATAAATCAGGAAAAGAGCACCGACGTGTTTCCCCAGCTAGGATCACTCTTTTGCCTTTGACTTTAGTAGTCCATTTTAAAAATCGGGCGACAAAAACTCTTTTAATACTGATTGAATTTTCCAGCTATAGTTTAAGAGACCAGTTTTTTTGCGAAAAGATTTATAGTATGACTGTTGCAATTTGTATACCACAAATTTATTTGAGCGCCCATCTTTTTCATATTGCTTGCATTGTTTGAGCAGATTGCGTAAATATCAGTGTTGTAAACTTCTTTTGGAGTAATTTTTTTTCCACGATTTGTTGAAGTTTATCACCAGATTTTTTTCCACCTGGTAAGTTAAAAAAGTCCAGGAAAGCTATGTCCCCATCAACATTGTGAATACCTAAGGCAAACAATATATTTTGTGTTATTCGATGGATTTTTTCAACCATCGATCAGCATGACAGATTTCTTATCAGTGGATTATTTACAATTCTTATAGAACTTCCTATATTTTTATATATATATTTTATAATTTTTCAAGAAAGTAAATTCTGCTATTTATCTTATCATTTATGGTTAGGGAAGAAATACGGGAGAAAGAAAATGCCACATCTAAAAATAAATTCAGTGTAGAGCTGGAACTAACACTTTTGGTTATAGCTTGTTGATCATCGCCATCAGTTTTCAGATCCATTTTTTTCAGTTTTTTGTTGTTGCAGTATATAACACTCGTACTCTTTTCTGGCCTTGCCCGTTTAACTAACAGAACATCGTCGTCACTATCTGTGTCTAAATGATTTTCACTCAAATTCTCTCCTGGTTTAGTTGTTTCACTTGCACTCCTGGAATTGAGATGACCAAGAAGGCTTATCTTGGTAGTATTTTTTAAAATTTTCTTACAATAATTGCATAAAAGGGCATTTTGACCATCAGCTTTCACTTGCTGAAATCTATAGTTCTCCCGAAAATCATGCTGCGGTCGTCCAGCGATTATTTTATTTTGCTGAATAATAAAAAAATTTAGAAAATTTATTTTCTACGCGTCGTTACCCAACCTGGACCATGCAGTTTTTGCTTAGAATGGAAGGACACACACTAACATTGGTAGCTTTGCATCATAACTTAGTTACTCTAACGGAATTAAAACTTTTATCGACCAGAAGTTAGCGAAGTGAGATAGCCTGGAACAGGACAAACAAATATCGACGAGCACACAACGTACTATTTCGGTAACGACGATCCGCATCATTATAATGGAGTGGCATTTATAGTCGATAGAAAAAGCAAGAAATTTATAAATAATTTTGTACCCTTATCTGATTGGGTGGCTATGCTACAAATAAACACCAACCATTGAAATATCAATCTTGTCAAGTTTATGCCCCTACAGCAGAGAAACCAAAATCGAAATACAAAAATTCTATCGAGATATCAAACATCTAATAAAGATAATAAAGAAGCATGAAGTAAATATTCTCATGGGCGACTTCAATGCTAAAGTAGGGAAAGAAAAAACAGAAGACATTGTTGGAAACTTTGGCTGATATTGAGTCCAGCCATAATCCTGTTGTTGGCAACATCTCAATCAAACTGAAGAAAATCAAAACGACAAGAAGAAGAAACCCAACCTCAAAAAACTCAAACTACTAAAAATATACACAGAAACAGAAAGTACTCAATGAGACACTTAATGAAAAATTTAGAGACAAAACAACACAATCAGAAGAGACAGTAGAAAACATATGGCATACCTTCAGGACAACAATTGAAACCATACAAAGAGAAAAACTACATATAAGACAGCACAAGAAGTACTAAAAGTAAAAACGAATAATCTTGACCATGAGGCTGAAATACGAGCCCGAATAGAAAAAGCCAGAGCAGCCTTTCAAACGATGAAGAAACTCCTCATAAATTCTACTCTTTCATTAGATGTGCGATATCGATATATAAAAACATACACATACTCCATACTGCTATTTGAAGTTGAAACTCGGACCCTTGGAGTGAACAGCATGAGACGAATTGAAGCCTTTGAGATGTGGGTATTCCGAAGAATATCAAAAATGTTTTGGACAGAACACATAACCAACGAGCTATTAGGAATGATGCGAACTTACAGAGAACTCCTAAGCATAATACAAAACTAGTTATCTAGGGCATATTTATAGAAGAGAAAAATATGACTTCCTAAGACTCATAATGAGGGGAAGATTGAAGGGAAAAAAAGCCCAGGAAGAAGGAAATGTTCATGGCTGAAAAACATTAGAGAATGGACAGGCATGGACACTCAATCACTAATTAGGACAGCTCGAAATAGAAAACAATTTGCCGAAATTATAACCAACCTTCAGTAATAAAAAAGTCACCTTAAGAAGAAGATCGACAAGACTTGTTCTTCTTAGAACAGCATCTTCTCAAACTGCGGTTTCTCTTGGTTGCCTACTAAATACGCGTTGTGTCATTGATTTTCCCCGTATGTAGCATACTTTCTGATTACTGATTACACTCAGCTTTGGTAGCTATTTGACTAGAAACACCATTTCTACAGTTAAATGATAATTTTGTTTGTTTCTTCTGTGACGCCACATTGCAACTTTTGACAAAATTAATGACTCAAATTTTAAAAGTTAGAATATCATTTGGATCTGTGGCAGTAATTAGTTCTAAGTAAACCTCGTTAGGTTTGAAATATAGTTTATTTTATATTTTGGGTTATAATATTATTTTTTTGTCTTAAAGTTTTATTTTGGCTTAGTATTTTAGTTTGCTGACTGACACCATTACCTTTGCATTATTTAACCGATAGATGGTCTGTTGTGGGAGAGCCCTGTCTTAATCATTTTCTATAACATTTAACAAGATAATGAGCAGAGACATTACTAATGTATTAATAACCTCCAGATAGTTCAAGATAATTAAGAAGATAATTTTGCACGACAAACGATTTTGCCCCAAAATCAATAACAGAAATTAGTTTTGACCAAAGTTTCTAATATCTTTAAGTAAATTTAAGAAAATACTTACCTTCACCGCTGCCAATATTTGATTTGAAGTTTTAGCTGGTAATCCTACAATAATAGTCATTCAAAAGAAGATATTTTGTTATTCTAAACAGTAATTTGTAAATTTCCTTTACTGTAAAATTAATTCTTAATTTACATCTTAGATCATCTCTGAATTGTCTGCTCTGTTTCAAACAAGGAAGAACAAACAAACATTGTATGCAATAATTTTCTGTAGAAGAACAGCTAGAAGAACAGGTGCAGAATAAGGAAATGCTGACAAGTCATAAAACCTATTATTACAAAATCAGGTGTATTCAGTTTGTTTGTTTGTAGTAATTATGTCAGCGTATAAGATTAGAATCTAACATTATTTTTGAGAATAGCTTTATTAATGTCACTCGTCCAATTAATCATAATTAACAATGCAAGTTTATAAAAGTAATCGTTTCTCATAAATTATTATTTGAGAAGATATCATAATAGCATTTATACATCAGAAAGCATCAATAAACGTTTAGAGATAAAATACACAAAAAGGTTACATTCGAAAAGTCAAACTGATAACATTTACATCATTAAAATTTAACGATTTACCATATTCGTTACGTTAACTTCCTTTCTAAATCTTTTTTTGCTAATTTAATAACTTCTATATTTGTAAAGATTTTAGATACTACATAGTTTAAGGTATTGTTTATTAATGTGTTTTTTTCTCTTTTAAAATGCTTCTCCTAAAATCATCGTCTGGGATTCTCAGAAATATTCCCGCGAAAGTCAAAACAAGTTTAAGTTAAACTACAATAAAGGATACAGCGTTTCTATATCTTAACGATTGATCATATTGAATTTGTTTGGATGTATTTTTTATTACTAAGAAGTTAATAATTCTTGTGTTTTTATTTCCTTTGCTTTTGTAAACAAATGGAGAGGTATTTTTGCCCACCGTCTTACCATGAAATTTCCTTTGCAGTTTACTTTTTTTTTCTATTGTTGAAGGATAATACTCTAATTATTTACGATTAATGAAGAGGTTACTATAAACAGCCCAACAAACATTCATTATAGTTGGATTTTTCTTCCTTGTACTTTTGTTATTTTGTTCGGCTTTTTACGGCTTACTGTTTACTGTAAGTAAATGGAACAATACCGAAAAGCTATAGATATCTGAGACTTAAATAATAAGCTCTCCAATTATACCACAATCAAGGACAGTTTCTACTTGGAAAATTTACTTTAAAATTGTAAGCAAAGTATCTCACAAGCCGCTAAATCGAAAAATTTCTTTCTGTGAGATTTTGCCTTATTTTTAGAAATAATGGAGATGTAGACGATTACTGAACCCAGAAAAAACAAACTTTAGGTTATAATTAAGAAAAAAACAAAACCTTTGTCTGGAAATGTTAGGCCAATAGTTTCTTTGTAGCTGCATTAATAATAGTGATACCCATTTAGTATTAATGAATTTGGGACACCTTGTACCCATTAAATTAATTTATTCCGTTGTTCTAAAAATCTTCGAAGTTCTATGAGAGAATTACTATCGTCTTCAATAATTGCATATAAATCCCTTTCTCTTAATTGATATCATTAACATTCATTCCATTCTCATAGTTACTTTTCTTCTTCAAAAGATTATCTTCTTTCTAATTTATTTTTCCTGTTGCATTATCACATGCGAATGTGTTTATGAATAAAAGAATAAATTTAGTATTGCAGTAAGTTGTTCCTCCTTTATATTTACTAATTATGTTATTAAGTCAGTCAGGTATAATAACAAAACTATTTTTCTATAACCTACTACTTTTAATTTGAAATATGAAATAATTCCAATTCAATTTAATAACAATTTTAGTAGTTCATTTGAAGGTGGATTTCTACTTTTTAATTTTAATTCATAAACTTGTTACGAGCGGGCAGTGAACTTAGCAAATAAGTCATCAACTTGCAACTGGCACTTTTTTTTAAATTATAATCCGGATTTCTTTTACACAGATCAACAGTTTTGCTGACCTTAAAAATAGAAAAATGTCTGTGAATATTAACAACTTAAACCGATATGATGTGTCCAATTAAAGAAATAAAGGACAACAAAAATTGATGTTTCTTTTATTTAATGTTTTACGACGAGAGAAATTGTTAGATAACTGCAAACCTTTAAACCGTTAGTTGAGGTAAAAGGAAGTTTTAACAATTAATTTAGAAATTAAACAGAAATGACTAATAGAGAATGCATGGAATAATTATAAAAACAAAAACAGATCTTTTATTAACAATTATGTAAAGGATGTTATAACGTTTGCTCGTTTTTCTCATATAGTTTTTTCATTCCTTTCTATCGTATCATTCGTTTGTTTTAGAATTCATCTTCTTCATTTGAAAATAAATTAAATCTAACGTTTGCATTAACATTAACAAAGTTCTTCAACAGGTGTTTTACTATTGCAACTTCGTTATATTCTGTTGTTTATTTCAATGACCATGTAATGTCTAACTATTATAATTCCTACATTTCAATCTGTAACTGTTTATTTTAGTGTATGTATTGAGAACCTTCCATTTTATAATACTTAATAGAGATAATCTTGCAAAATATTCTCACGTGAAACATTATTCTGTAAAAGAAAATTAACTATACTTTATTATTGTCAGTTAAGTTATAGGAACTGATTAATTTAATTATTTGTTCTAACCTTCATCTCTATAAGGATTTAAATGAAGGTTGCGTATTCATCAAATTATTTAGAAGTTTTCTACTGTAACGCCTACATTAATTAAATACCTATGTCATTATCAATTTATATCCGTATCAAAATTGTATTTTATTAATATGCAAAGTCTTCTTGACTGTTCTAGCTACTGATGCAATATCTTAAATGTTTGTTACTTTTATGATGCTATAAAAAGCAATGCAAAAACCTCAAAATGGAATTTTAATTAATATTGTAATTTCCTTCGAAAATTTGTGGGAATCAAAAACCCATACATGAGAAACGTAAAACTATAATTTTGAAAATTGTTATCTTTGTGATATCAAGAATTAGAAATATTTAATGTATAAAGTACCTGCAGCTTTCAGGATGTTGAATATTTATTTCTTTTTTGCCATTTAAATTAGTATCTACGTATTAATTAAGCAGTTTTAAGATCTGTGCATTATCTTGTATATTTAGAAGATTAGGAAATTAGATAGAGTCAATACCATCACCCTACATTTACAAAATTGTACATTTGTACGATATTTCAGACACACAGGCAGACGAGCTAATTCGTAAGGACGATTGCGATAATGATTTTCTTAGTAGAGTCTCATCAATTCTCTCAATTCTCCTATATTATCACCTAGGTATATATGTAACAACATAAACTTGAAAAATTCACAGAGCTAATTTACAAAATTACTGGTTGGTTCTTCTATTGTAATTAAAAAGCGCATGTTTTGAAATCGTTACTTTTTTTGTTGTTGGTTTTAATAAAAAATACTCCCAGTGTTCGCCATCTCCATAAATACAATGATGATATCATTTAGACCGCAATCTTCTGTCTATAGAACTGCTTGCATGGTATCCACCGGTAATTATAGTGGATGTTAGAAACAGTCAGAAAATTAAAATTTGCTGAAAAAGAACGAGATAAATACAAAAAGAAAGCAGCACGTTACAAAACAAAATACTAAACATTTAAAAAAACAAACTAATAAAACTAATAGAAAGCGTTACCTTTCAAACGCCTTAAAAGAATTATTAATACCAAAAATTTGTATCGAAAAACTGCACAGCATTCTGTAAGCTTAGACCTTTTTTGGTTGTCATTCCAACCGCTGCTAAAAGAAAAACTTGTCTTTGCAGTTTTCATGAAAATGTGCTCCTTCTTGTTACTAAAATAAAACTGCAAATTGTAAACGAAAACAGCCCCGATGACGTATGTAAAGCTATATGCTGTGACTTACAAGAAAAATGCCTAGAAAGAACGTGCAAGACTTGTAATCTGAGAGTGTAATTCATGTATATTTCCCACTTTGGAGGGTCTAAACCTCAGGTTTCAATGTACACATTGGTTTGGTACCGTAAAGTCGATGAAGGTATCAAACCAGAATACTTCTGCAGTTTTTTTGAAAGTCTTCGGCATGATTCTGCCGCCATAATAGCTCATTTAGTGCCGTTAGTAAAAACCATTAAAGAGAAGATACCATTATTAAATAGAACTCATTTTTGCAGCGATGGTCCTAGCGCACAAAACAAATTGGTCGGGATGAAACTAACTTAAGTACTTCAAGTTAATGAAATTTCTTGGAATTACTTTGAAAGCGGTCATGGCAAGGGATTTGTAGATGGAGAGAGTGTGTCTTAAGAAAACCGCTGATCGATTAGTGGCTTGCAGATATGACCTTTCCAATTTTGACCAACTTATATTTCATTTAAAAAAATCCTGTCCTGAAATACAGTTTGAGTATGTTACTGAAGATCAAATAAATAACTATGATAAATTAATTCCTCGTAACTTAAAACCATTTAAAAGAACACTGCAAGTGCATCAATCATGCTGGAATATCAATAAAAAAATGTGTAGCTCTTCGTTGGCTAAGTTGTTCAAATTGTTTATTTGAAACAAATTGTAAAGATTATGGACTAGGAACCTTCCCTATTCTAAATCAGTCTCAAACATTTTCTACAAAGTTAAACTACGCTGACATCTACTCAGACTCAGAAGACGATTAGTCTTTGATCCATTTTATAAAAGAGCATAACTAAAAAAGATGACCTTCATGGTTGAGTGGCCCAACAGTCCATTATATTTTGCAACTCAACATTTACTTCAATCATATTAATAACTACGGCAAATCGTGGTAGACAACTCTGTGGAATTTTGAAAAATCTTTTTCTATAAAGGTACTGATTATTATTAAGATCAAATAAAAATCATTTATTATAAATTTTTTACTGTTTTAGACAACACCAGAATGGTTTTCTGTTAATATTTTGTAGAAAAGTGGAAGCTTCTGTTTAGATTATTATCAACTCCATGACTAAGGCCGTCTACTCCATGGAATAACTTTTTGTTCTTTTTACAATAAAATAACAAATATTTTATTTTATTTGTGGCCCCTTTGGAATAAGTTTTATTATGTTAAAATACGACAGTTAGTCAAAAATTTGTCCCCTTTTTGAAGAACGACCCTTGAACATTTTCTAAGTACTCTTTTTTTTCCCACAGAAGGCCTTCTTGATGAATCTGGAATGGTTGCGGGATGCTGATTATAATGCAAGTCATTTATACCAGCTGGTGTCGATGATGGCTTTCTTCTAAGAAATTATTTAATTCTTCGCGTCCTTTTTCTTTCTTCTATGCTTTAAAGATGTCTGTCTCGTGTATTTTCGATTTTGTCTTTTTTCTCTTTTATTTAGATCATCGATTGTTTTAATTTTTATGCAGGTTTTTTGCCTGTAATATCTTTCACGTTCTTTACATTTCGCTTCTTTTTATAATAATTGGGTATCTAATATTATTCTGTCTCTTTTCCTTTGCTCAAACTCTCTTCTGTTTTCTTTGTCTATCCAAGCTGTTTTATTTTGTTTTAGCCATTACACTAACGTAGCTGTTAAATAGAAAATGTAGGATTTCTGTTGATGATGTACTTTTCTGATTTTTAGTTTAGGTCTGTGAGTTAAGCAAGCAAAACAACTCCATGGACATATCGATCAACTCCTTGGACATATCGATCAACTCCATGGACATCAGAAGCCACGGAGTTGATGTCTATGAAGTTGGCGTTTTGGTAAACTAACATATTTATCTTTTAGCTTATACCTAACCTCAAATTAGTTATCATGCAAGCAAAGTTTATGCTTTGTTGTATACGTATTACTGAGAAAAATGGAAATTTTATTTATCAGTTATTAACGACATGGAGTTGATTGCTAATAAAGATACTTACCCAGATTCTCAACATTAGCTTTAATTTGCAAAATTGCACTTTGTCAACTGACATTAACAAACACCTTATGAAATGTTCAAACATTTATTAAACAGTACCTCAGGCAACATCTATTAGCAGTTTTATTAAACATAACAAGCGTCCATGGAGTTGACTTTGTAAAGTGATGCCAACTACTATTTGTGGTTTTACAATACATATGTTTTCATGTTTTTGTTTTCATTCTGTTTATTTGTCATTGGTCAACCTCTGGAAAATATTTCAAGTAAAACCTCATTTTAAAATAGCAATTTCTCTGTAGTTTATGAGTGATTTAACTTGAATAATAACAGCTAGTTACAGTCCATGAAGGTGACTTTAAGGTACTTTGGAAAATAAGAATAAAATTGTAAACCCATATCTAAAATAATGTTAAAGTTATTACAATACAAAACAAAAATATCCACTTACTAGACGTATTGATTACATTACTACTAGTTGAATCGAAAAATGATAAAAAAAATTTTGCAATTTCAATGTAGTCATAGTAGTACCCATATAACTACATATATTGAGCTAAATATTAGAAATCATGTTCAAAGTAATTTTTCCAATTGCTTTGACAACTAGGTCGACATCTCTTGGAAATTGAAAACTAGTGCTAAAAACACTCTTGCAAAAACTTCATCAGAAACAGTCAAAAAAGTAAAACGTCATCAGATCTTTGACAACGTTGCTTGAAGTCTTATTCATTATTAATTCCGCCGCATCTACAAAATTTACCGCCATCTGTTATTCGATGAAAATCGTGAATAATACGCTGTAAAAGATGGGTCAGCCTATTGGGCATTTAGGAATGGTAGAGTGTTGGCAAACAAGCGTTTTGACACGTTTGTTTATCAGAGCCTGTTCGAATTGATGCTCCGAACACCCAAATCAATGCTTTTTTGATTCTATGGCCCTTGGAACGTCTACTTAGATTCACTCCTACTCGGCCACATGTTTATGACGTATTCTTAAATGCCTTATTAGCAACGATCAACAGTCATTTGTGAGTGTGAAATGTATAGGAAGACAGTATAGTATTAATCTTGCTTTGACAAGTAACTACTGCGACATCTAGTTGTAAATAATTAAGCTAGACCCCCAACGAGGGAACCTTCAATCTATCTAATAACCTTAACCCGCCCTAACCTAAACCCTAAATGACAAATTAGCCTCAATTCTTGAAAGTAACTTACATTGTTGCCAAGTCAATTTGGTTTCCTGGCTTTTTAAAGCATTAAAATCTCTAATTAATCTAAAGATTATCAAATTGCTTCTAATTTAGATACATAAATGTTCAAGAACTTCAGATGCCAATATAACTTCGCTATTGGTAGGTCATCCTATTAGCAACTGAAATCTACATAGAAACCCAATTTATTGCTTATAATAAACCAAATGATGGTTCTACAAAACCAGAACGTTGTATAGGAATTTAGATAGCTCTGAGATATTATAGGAACAAAAAACTTGCTTTATAAAGTCTTTACCAATTTCAGAAAGTTTTAATAATAAAAAAACTATGGGCGAAAAACAAAAATCGAAAAATTTGGTTTTTGGAAGTTGTTTCAAAAACAAATGAAGTTAAATCAAATTTTTGTTTAAATCTTATTAAGCGTCAAAATTTGCAATCTTTTCCCGATTTAACCGAGTTTCTACTTCTTATAGTTTTTAATTTTCCAACTTGACCAACGTGTATACAGAGTAAAATGTGGATTTTCCATGGTCAAGCCTTATGTAAAACGAACCTGAACAGCATATTATGCATCGGTGATTTTCGACGCCTACTTCATTTCTGCCTTTAAATTTTACGAGTCACTATAGCCAACTAAAACTTATGTATTGCTGCTCAATGTTACGATTAGCCATTCGCAAGGAAATGCTTGATAGTAAGAAAATTTCTCTTTAACTTCGAGTCTGCATAGTACCGGTGGTACATCCAAACTTTTTTTAGTGGGAAATGAGGGTTATAAAGCCTAATACCACTAAGTTCTTCTTGGGTTCTTTATCGTGTTATAATTAAATTGAATTTGGAAGGAGGGGGCGTTTAAAATATTTTGAGTAACAGCCGAATTATTTAATTTTGAAATTGGGGCAGAAAGATAACATGTTTGCATACATATAATTATGAAGACATTACATTGCCTTTTACGAAAATATGAAAAGTTATGCAACGTTTGCATAATTTATTAAATGTCTTTGTGCTTCCTTTTTGGTACTTTGACACTTCCCTTTTATGTAACACAATCTTAGAGCTGTACTATGCTAAATTTTCTGTAAACTTTTGTAGGAATTATTTTTTTAAAAATCTTCGGTCGTTGCAAACGGAATTTACACAAAAATCTTTCTAGAAATGTTTGGCAACAAAACTTTTTTAGAACAGATTCAAAAATTGGAAATTTCTTGCAGGAAATGTGAAGTAAACGTGAGCCCATGCATGCGCAAACCGACGTCAGCTGATCGTCTGCACGTGCTTGCTTACCTATTATTGTGCTATTATTTGAGGTTATGTTTACGAGTCGCATTGAAGGTCACTGCAAACAGCTGTAAATGGACTGACACCGCGCACGCTCACATCAAAAGTTTTGTAAAAAATATACATAAGTTGCATACAACTCAATACAACAACGTGCCAAAAATTCCCAAAGAAATGTTTGTAAAAATTTTTTTATAAAATTTTCAAAAAATTTAGCATAGTGATACATAGCTCTTAGTGACTTTTTAGAACAGGAAAAGCATCAATTTTAAACTTCAGCATCACACAGACTCCAAGAAAACCTGCATTGTATCTAATTACTGCAATCAGTGTCACACTATCAACCAGCGTCTGTAACTAAAACTTGTGTAGAAGAAAAACTCGATTGTCGGGACCTGCATTTCAAATTTTAAAAACTAGTTTGAAGGAGATGATCGGCTAATCACATTGTTGCCACAGCAGTGAAAACCATAATAATTAATAAGTGTTATAAATCTTCAGATTTATAGATTTATAGTTAGGTGTGGCAACGTTGATTGTAGCTAATGATCGCCCTTTTTTATCTCGTTTTAACGAGATTTAGTGCCATCTCTTCATTGATGATTTTCCTCTATACATCCTGGAAAAGCACTATAAATAAGTGTAT
Source organism: Ignelater luminosus (assembly GCA_011009095.1). NCBI lineage: Eukaryota > Metazoa > Arthropoda > Insecta > Coleoptera > Elateridae > Ignelater > Ignelater luminosus. Next base: position 120,803 of record VTPC01002661.1, on the reverse strand, counting down.
GCCATTTTAAATCTGGAACTATATATTGTAAATCAAACTCTAAAGTTGATCATATTAAGTTGTGCTCTTAGTGATATTACGCGTTGGAGTAAAGAAGTAGTTAACTTGAAGTCATAATCGTGATGGTAGAAACGTACGTTTATGCATCAACAGGCAGTGATATTACTGAATCTTTAGCATTTTACTACGCTTTGATTTTGTTTTTTATCTATAAAAAAGTGCAGACTTATGTTTGTTTCATCATGCTTATGGATTGAAGTTTAGCTACTTCTTCACATTATTGTCGAAATTTAGATTTAAGATTCTCTTGTCGACTAGGCGAGAAATTTTGGCAGGAAGCTATTCTAGGGCAGGTATAAATCAAAAATTTGTTTTTTAAAAATATTGTAATTTATACTCGGTCTAGAGTGGCTTTCCGCCAAAATTTATCGTCTGAGCGGTAATAGAGCCTTAATTGACATTGTTGCACGCGACATCACGCCATGGTAACAGTTTTCCAAACAATCTCACAGTCTTACTTAAGTAGGTAAGTGATCATTATAAATAAATCGTAATTTACCTGACCAATTGTTTGTTAGAGAACTAAAAATGACAACAAACTAACGATGACATCACGCGCACGGAGTCAATAGAGTGAAGAAGGGACTAACTTCAAGTCATAAAAACCCCTAATCAACAAGGGTAAGATCACCATATTATTCACCATATATACTCAGTATATACTACTCTCCATAAGTATCTAATAAATAGGTGAATAGGCCGATCCTAGGCGAGTCGTAGTCTGTTGGCTTAAATGTCAAACAGAAAGGGAGCAAAGGGGGGTCAAAATTAGAAACTTTGCTCTTTTCGAAAACGAAGAATTGGGCCGAAAGTCAAAAAATCCTGAAGCTCTCCAAGCAATTGTGTGGGGAATCAGCGAACTTTACAACCCCCATCAAAACTGTCCGCATAGTCTGATCAGCATAATGTTCAAGATTTATGTTCTGAGAGTGTTTATCTACTAAGTCGAGAAAACGCCACTCGATTCAATTAACTCCTCACTTTTCTCTATGGCACGCCAAGACGCTCACTAAGAAAGTTTGTAATTCGGTTAATTATGCTCCGATCAAGCTGGGAACGTTTTTAAGCTAATGAGCATCATTATTTCAACAAGCTTAGATGGGTACCAGTGGCGTCTTTTGGACCTTTTTGGGGTGGTTATTCGAGTTCTTAGAGAAACGTAGTTGTAGCACGTTGATGCGCCATAGGATGAAGAACAAAAAAGGATCAATGTACTGTTTTTCTATAAGATCATCTTCTAGGTTGAAAACGTAAAAAACTGAAAATGGTGCAAATACGGCTCTGGAAGGGACACTTTTTGAGCTAGAGAGACAAATCTTTTGCAGTAGACGTACTTTAGTAACGTGTACGTGATTCTGTAAGCAGATCTTTCCAAAAAGACCTTGAAATCTAGAGGGGGCGTGCTATTCCCCTTCAATCCCTTCTAGCTCTATTATTTTAGGGTGATTGATGCTGAGATTTGGCATGTAGCTCTCCCAATTCTGTATGCGTTTTGGCTCAAGATTTGATTAAAATGGAAAGAGGAACTTTGGAGATGGGATAACTTTAAATTTATTGTAAATTCGTTATTTTTCTTTTTCGTTATTTGTGCCGAAACGATAAATTCTATCGACTCGAAGCCTTAACCATCGTAAAGCGAAGGTAAAGTTATGTAAAAAGTATACTAAGCTCTTTTTTGAAAAAGCATTCCTTGCATCTGAAAATCGGATTTGATAGTAAACATAGAAAAGTTGTTGCCCTTAGGCGTGTGGTTGGGTAATTGATCGAATTGTTGCGTGTTGTAGGGGCTATAGAATAGTTTCCAAATATCGTGACACGCGGAGCTTTGCACAAGAAAAAGAAAGAAAATTGTAAAAATCATGCCTTTCCTAAAACATTCGTCCTTACGTTAGCGAATATTTTAGGTTAGGTTCAGTTTTGTTTTGAAAGAGAACACAACTATTTAACAACTCAACCCACAAACAGCTTAGACAAGAATGGCGCACAACAATTAGCAACGTCTCTAGCTCGAACTGTAGGGCCGTCCGGTTAGGTTTTATCTTCTGCGCATCGGAGGTCGCGTGTCACGAGATTTGGAGACTACTCTACCAAGAGTTATAGCAGGCATAGCACGTGTGTAAAGAGGCGATATGGGCTAACTGGCGATTTTTATAAATAAATCGTAACTTACCTTACCGATCGTTTGTTTGGAAGCGAAAAATTTTGTTCTCAAAGTGTTACCAACCGAATAAGAACAGGGTTTAAAGATACCTTCTGGATGTAGCATACTTGAAGCCGAAAAAAAAGATGAGCATACAATTCCACCTGAAGTGACGAACACGTAACGAATTTTAAAAATCTGTACAAACACACAGTTGATAACTTCTACATATGCACACAGTGATCTAGATTAAGTTCGGAGGTTATCCTTGCTTTCCACGTGAGAATTCTGTATATTACTTTCTTCTCGCACAATTTGTCTTCAATGCACATTATACAAAAGTTTCAAATTTAATACAATCGACCAGGCCATGAAGATTTGATAGATTCCACCCTGTATGTTATTGACAACTTAAAAAAGTGGTAGAGGTTAGATAGAAGTGAATTTCAGGTTATGTTTCTTTAGCACATTGCATTGGCTACGTTGCCAAATTTGGATTAACTAAAGTAACTTAAATAAAATAATGATGTAGAGTCATTTCAATAACTTTGTTTTGTTTTAATAATTTACATTTTAAAATCGGAGAGAAACTGACAACATGAAGTATCAGCAGCCTACAAAAATAAAAATTTCAGTTTTGAATTCAACAAAGTGTAACTTTTGTTTTAAAGCTATCAACTTAACAAAAATAAATTATAGCCCACCCTGCTGTTTTATAATTTGAAGCAGATAATATGTTCAGAAGTCATACATAATCAAAGAATTACAACATCAATTATGAAATATCCGTAGTAGTTCCGGATATTAAATTGGTAAACTTACCTGCCCTTCAAATTCAGTTTTATAGAAGAAAAATTAATGTTTGTTCTAGATTTCTTTTGTTATAACTTTTCTATTGCTTTATATTTATTACAGTTATTAATAAACGTTAAACAATATTGTCCTACTGTCCTTAAACCAAGGTTACTTTGGTTAAGAGCTAGCTGAATTTTTATGTATCTTATTTTTTATAATGCTAATGTTCTACAATTTATTATAAACACAATAGCTTAATCTATAGAAGTTATTTTATTTATACTTGTACACTTTGTTTTTCATGTTTACAGTAAAACGAATAACAAAAATAAACTATATAAATGGGTACACATCTCTTATTTTGGATAAACAGATCAAAGTAATCAGAACAACCAAAATTTAAAAGGCAGAATTACAGGATACGGTGAACACTAAACAATTTTAATCAACAAAGATTAACATAAATGTATTTAACGCATAAAAGAAAAGAAATCCAAATAATTTTATTTATATTTAACCAATAGCATTAGTTAGGGTTTTACAGATATTATCAATATTATTGGTAAGTTTCTGTGCGCCTTCGTATCTTGCAAATTCAGTCACATTCTTCTCGGGTTTCATCACCAACACCTGATTCATTTGATCGATACGACCCGGTATTAATCCATCTAAAATGCAGGATACAATCAGACTTTCCGCATCATCATCTGGAATACTCAATTCTTCACTTATAAATGCCAACTTGATAGTTCTGTACGGTTTAATTAATGTTAGAAGAACTTGCGTACGAACATTCTTCAATAAATCTTCAATATGTTCGCGTATAAATGGATCGGCCATTAACGAGTTTTTATTTTGTTTAAATATCATTTCGAATTCTTTCATGTCGGTATTTTGATACGCATTTATCAAATTAGTCATTGCTTGAATTTCAGGATCTAATTTGTAAGGTTTCGCTTCTTGAGAATCGAAAGGGTTAATTGCCGATTTCATCAGCATACTCGTTAGGATTAGGTACTTTAAACAGGTAGTACGCCTAGGACTACCGGATTCGTCATAATTTTTAAAAGCTTCAAAAAAGTCTGTATAAGCTTTCTCGTACTCACCGGATCTAAGATGCATTTTTCCTCCACATTCTCGAATAACACTCATAATAAGAGGATGAGGAATAGCTGAACGAACTCTTAGCGAACGTTCATAAAGCTCTTTAAGCAATTTATTATTTTTTTGTTCAGTATACATTTGTATTTCCAGAGCGTATATTTCTAAAAGTTGTGTGCCTTTGTGTATATTATCCTCGCCTTCGTCAGTTTGGCAGCACTGGTAGAGTTGTTTGATGATGTGAGCCAACTTGTTAAATTCTCCTCGCTCCAGGTACACCTTGCCGAGTTTGGTATTGGTCTTGAACCACAGTCGATCATTTTTTGCATGTTTCAACGCCTCGAGAGTGGTCTCATAAAAGTCTTGAAGCACTTCAATATCTTTCGAGGAAGAAGTATAATCTAAAATTGAATTAATCGACTTTTCGCCGTGGTTTTTTGTAACCGACTGCTTGATGTATGTTAATAATTCTTTATATTTGCACATGGTTTCCCCGTAATTTTTCAACTTAAAATTTATTTTCACGATTTGTTTCAATGCTTTAAATCCCCATTCGCCTTTGTTATCCCCTTGCAAATCGACAACCTTTTGAAAAGACGCGAGCGCAGCGTTAGGATTGTCTTCTTTCATCGCTTTACTGTGATAATACTGATTTTCTAAATCAACGTCAGGTTCAGACGTGCTGTCTTCGGAATATTCTAATCCATAATCTTCTTCATCACTAAACATGAACTCTTCGTCCAACATTTTTCTTAGATTGTTTTACCCACGCAAAATGACGCTACTAACAAGAAACACAAGAATTAGTACTGACAGCTGTCACTCAATTAACAAACGAATATCAATCACAACCACACAATCGCAAATTGCAACTACTAGAATGGACTAGAAAGGATTCGTTTGTCAGGCAAACTACGATATTGATACAGTCAGGTTTACTCTACAGGAAAAAATATACACAATGTTGCAAATGGTTACGTACGTCGACGTTTAATCTCTGATCGCGTCTTTTGAACTTTGCCGATTCAAGCTTGCATGTGAATAAATTGTAAGCTTCTTGTAGATTTTCAAATAATTATTACTTTTCTATTGAAAAAAAGGAAAACGCTAATTAAGAACAAAAGGCTTAGATTTAAATTAATAAAACACTTACCGCGTGAATGCACGTGTGTTATTCCAGTAACATTGTTTACCTTGTCCGACTTTTCAAGTTGAATGAATTACAAATGTATCGCCACACCACACTGGTTTACATTTATACAATAAGATAATAATCACTTAAATGTTTTATAAGTCTCATCAAGTAACCACAAGATCAATATTTTATTACAGTTTTAATCGTAAATTCTACAGCACACGTCACGCGGAATAACTGATATGAATAAGCAGTAGTAGTTTATCAACCTAACCTAACCCTTCAGATTTAAATATTGCACAATTACACCACCTAACGAATTAGATCTTCTATTATATTCCATTGTTTAAAAAAAGGCGCGAAAGCATTGAATATTTAAAAGAAATACTTTATTAGTTTTCGAAACATACTTATTAGATATTTCGTTTAAAGAATTTCGTTCAAGAATTTTTTCAAACAACATCAAAACATAAGTGTGAAGAATTTTTAATTTATAAATGAATTGAACAGTGGCGTAGCAAGGGATATTGGCGTCCGGGGCGGATCATCCAATGAGCCGCCCCTTCCCCTTCAGAAGAGATAAAATTTCGAATTTAAAAATTTAAAAACTTAAAGTAAACGTTTAACCCAACATTTAAACTTTAAACCACGTTTCTAAATTGTAATTATTTAATAAAAAAGTAATTTAACTGTTGGCTGTGATTATATTTAAATATTTATATTAAAATTTAAACAGCGAACTATGCTAAATATAAATAAACAAATAAGAACAAACTTAAAAATAAAACTACAATGCTTGAAACTTAAAAGCAAACTTTCCTAGCTTTAAAAGCAGCAAACTCGGTTATCGTTTCTTCGAAATCTATCTGGTTTGTAAGTTCTTGCTCAAAATACAGCCAGATTGGACAACCTCGACTGGCTCATAGTGGACTTTAAGTAGGACTTAATTAATTTTAACTTAGAAAAGCACTCCCAATACTGATACCGATTGTCAAAAAAATTCGCAACAGTATCATCAGGTTAGGGGTATTATGGTTATACTGTTGAATAAACTGTTCCAGCGGTCCTTCTCGCACAAGATGCGTCGACAGAGTTTCAAAGACGATTTCGTTCGATCGGGAATTCCACCTTATTGATTTATCGTAGGCGTATTCCGGATTAAAGAGGTTTGCGGGGGGTCAATACGGAGAATTTCTTCTCCAACTCTTCCAATTGCTCAAACCTTGAAAACTAATTTCTTGAATTATTTGGTACATAGATGTGAACACTCTCAAGCATAGTTCTCCTTAGTAGGTCAAGTTTGCACCCTTCGATCTATTACCGAAAAACTGCTTTCTCTTTGTTGTTCTTCGGGGCTGAACTTGGATTCCAAATTTCTTGCACAACTGTCTCGAGTAGGTGAAACTACCGTTGAATGTCCAATCGCTTGGTCTGCAGGTAAACTTGAGCATCGTTAATGTTTCGAAAGACTTCAAACCAAAACCCGAGGTAACAAAAGAAAGACAACAACTGCACTGGTGGTAACAACATCCTAGTATCCGACTGAATGATTGCATTTTCTGTTCTATCGGTGCTTAGCTCTTTGAGAACATCCAGGATTTTGGAAAAATAAGTCTTCAACAATTCGACAGCTTCTTGTCTTAAGCTCCATCGTGTTTCAATTAGGTATTCTACCCCTTGGCCAGTAGCAGCAGTCAAAACGTCCCAATAATCGGCTGATAACGAGAAGAATAAATATATTTTCTCCACCGTCCCGAAAAAGGTAACAGATTCCAAAGTGACGGAAGCGGCGTGAACACCAACTAGGTTCAAAGAGTGGTTAGTGCATGCGACGAACTGGGCCTTAGGGTTAACTGTCTTAATTATTTCAGTGTGTATTCTGAACATAACAGCAGCGTTGTCGTAAGCTTGGCCTCTTCAGTTTTCAATGTTGAGTCCATCTTGGTCGATCTTCTCCAAAATCATTTTCGCCATCCGTTCAGCGTTGTTACCTTTGGTCTCAATGAAATCAACAAAGGCCTGTACTACAGCTACCTTAGATCTTTCGACTTTTACATATAGCAGAATTTGGCTAGTTTGGTCCGTGCGGGAAACATCCGGCGTGCTATCGAAAACGATACAGAAATACTTGGATTCTTTAATTGCTTGAATGATTTTTTTTTTACTTAATTGCTCAGTACGGTGATAAATTCGTTCTGGATCTGGGATGATAAGTAGGTGACGGTCTTCGTGTTTCTTAACTTGATTTTTGTCAGGTGTTCGCTCATAACAGTAAATTCACCAACTCCAGAAAGTTTCCTCTGCTGCTCTTATCGTTCAAATTTTCTAGGTGTCCTTGCAGGACCAGATTTTACTTTGCCAGAAACCTTACAATGTCCAGTAACCGCACTAAAAGGTCTCTCCATTTTGCGTATGTTTACACGCCTGGGGCATGACAGGGGCAGCGGCGGCAAAATTTTTGCGAAACGTTCACAACCGCAACAGCAAACAAGGGGCGGTTTAGCCGCCCGGGGCGACCCCTCCCTTGCTAAGCCACTGGAATGGAATAAGATATCTTCAAACAGCTGATCTGGAGTGGCAAGAAACTAAAACTTTTATAATTTCAGTTGCCTAATTGAGGCGTTCTTTGCAAAAACCCCACTTGTCAATTATAGTAAATGTACCTATTTCTGACACTATAAGCATAGTCCTTCACAAAATCGAGATTCATATAAACTGAAATTATTGTATGCTTATGAATTTTAGATATAATATTAATTTTATTATTTCAGATATCAATTTTATGCTCAGTAATTGCTTTAAAACCTGACAATAAATATCTGTGATTATTTTTTAATTTAATGTCAGTGTCTTCAAATCTGACACCTACTTCCAGATATTGTACATAGTAAATGTGATATCTTCATAACCCAATTCTAACATAGCACCATATTATAACACATCTTGTGCCAAATTTTATCAGCAAAGTAATTGATGAATTAAATAAATAATAACAATAAATAAAACGGAGACGACAGTTTATAATTATTTAACATAAAATCAAGTACAAAACAAGAAACTCTATCTATGTAGAATAAACCTAAAATAAAAACTAAAACTACAAACAGAAAAACTCTGAGCTCAAATTAATCTAAAAAAATAATTAAATCTTTTCTAAGATTAGAACATATAGAGGTCCAAACGTGTATACAGACCATTTCCTGCTGGGTACTAAATGCGTGCAACAAATATCAAGGGAATCAGAAAAGTGGAAGACAAGACGAACAAAAATTAAATGGAACACCACAGAGCATGACGAAGAGCAAAGAAACTATATAAAAGAGGTTACAAAAGGCATTGCCAATCTAGATGGTGACGAGGAAATTCAGGCCCTAGGCGAAAATATAATTCAAGCTCTAAAGAAAACGAATAGACAGCATATAAACAATTACAGCACAACCTACAAGAAATTGGTACGATCAGGAATATCAGAAGAAAACAAAAAAGAGAAATGAACTGTGATTGCAGATGTTAAGAGATGAAATTGAAGAAAGACGAAAGAGATACCAGGATCGGACAAAATATGTAAAAGTTTGCACAGGCAGAAAAAGAGAAAATACCTAGAGGAGAAAATAAAAGAGTTATCATAGGCATAAAGAAGTGAGAAATTTCTACCAAGGAACAAAAAAACTAAAAGCAGGATACCAAACTAGAACAATTGCTCTTGAAACGAAAAGTAAAGGACGGATAGTAGATAACTGTAACATAGATAGAACATGGAAAGATTACTTCAGAAAACTATTGAATGGCGAAGAAGACAGTAACGAAGAACAAACTCAAGCTCACATGCAAGAAAGAAACGAAGATGAAGAAAAAATGCACCCACCGGACTTGGAAGAAGTACGATCAATTGTAAAGAATCTGAAAAACAATAGCGACACAATCGTGGCAGAAGCCATAAAATGCGGAGTGAAGATGTTGGAGGAAAAGATACAAAAACTAATAAGAAAAAGTGTGAAACAAAGAAAAGATGCCGGACACGTGGCCCAAAGCTATAATGTGCCCGATACACAAAAAAGGACCAAAAACTAAATGTAATAATTACAGGGGCATTGGCCTACAAAATATACTGTACAAGATATTTGCTATATGCCTAAGAAATAAACTATCCATAGAAGCAGAAAGTCTAATAGAAGAATATCTGAAAAACGAGATCTGTGATATATACGTTAGAGAAATATAAACAAGAAGCTGGGAACTACAAGTCGACACACATACACTATTCATCGATTATAGGCAAGCGAATGACAGTAAACAAAGAACACAACTTCTTTCCGCACTCTATTATTTTGGCATAAATAAGAAACTGATCTGGCTAGTAGAAATGACGCTACAAAATACAATAAATATGGTCAGAGTTAGCAACAGGCTCACAAATAAATTTAAGGTTACGAGAGGGCTCAGACAAGGGAATTCCATATTATCACTCTTGTTTAACTTGGCCCTGGAGATTGTGATTTGTGACCCAGCAATAAACAGAGCAGGCCTTATATTCCCCCGAAGACATCAATGTCTGGCGTATGCAGATGACATAGCTCTAATAACACGAAGCCAATTAGAACTTAAAAAAGTAACAATACGACTAGTAAAAGCTTCACAAAAGATGGGCTTAAAAATAAACCAGAAAAAA
>VTPC01002661.1:99418-110503 GCA_011009095.1 Ignelater luminosus | reverse complement strand
ACTTAAAGTAAACGTTTAACCCAACATTTAAACTTTAAACCACGTTTCTAAATTGTAATTATTTAATAAAAAAAGTAATTTAACTGTTGGCTGTGATTATATTTAAATATTTATATTAAATGTTAAACAGCGAACTATGCTAAATATAAATAAACAAATAAGAACAAACTTAAAAATAAAACTACAATGCTTGAAACTTAAAAGCAAACTTTCCTAGCTTGAAAAGCAGCAAACTCGGTTATCGTTTCTTCGAAATCTATCTGGTTTGTAAGTTCTTGCTCAAAATACAGCCAGATTGGACAACCTCGACTCGCTCATAGTGGACTTTAAGTAGGACTTAATTAATTTTAACTTAGAAAAGCACTCCCAATACTGATACCGATTGTCAAAAAAAATTCGCAACAGTATCATCAGGTTAGGGATATTATGGTTATACTGTTGAATAAACTGTTCCAGCGGTCCTTCTCGCACAAGATGCATCGACAGAGTTTCAAAGACGATTTCGTTCGATCAGGAATTCCACCTTATCGATTTATCGTAGACGTATTCCGGATTAAAGAGGTTTGCGGGGGTCAATACGGAGAATTTCTTTTCTAACTCTTCCAATTGCTCAAACCTTGAAAACTAATTTCTTGAATTATTTGGTCCATAGATGTGAACACTCTCAAGCATAGTTCTCCTTAGTAGGTCAAGTTTGCACCCTTCGATCTATTACCGAAAAACTGCTTTCTCTTTGTCGTTCTTCGGGGCTGAACTTGGATTCCAAGTTTCTTGCACAACTGTCTCGAGTAGGTGAAACTACCGTTGAATGTCCAATCGCTTGGTCTGCAGGTAAACTTGAGCATCGTTAATTTTTCAAATGACTTCAGACCAAAACCCGAGGTAACAAAAGAAAGACAACAACTGCACTGGTGGTAACAACATCCTAGTATCCGACTGAGCGATTGCATTTTCTGTACTAACGGTGCTTAGCTCTTTGAGAACATCCAGGATCTTGGAAAAATAAGTCTTCAACAATTCGACAGCTTCTTGTCTTAAGCTCCATCGTGTTTCAATTAGGCATTCTACCCCTTGGCCAGTAGCAGCAGTCGAAACGTCCCAATAATCGGCTGATGACGAGAAGAATAAATATATTTTCTCCACCGTCCCGAAAAAGGTAACAGATTCCAAAGTGACGGAAGCGGCGTGAACACCAACTAAGTTCAACGAGTGGTTAGTGCATGCGACGAACTGGGCCTTAGGGTTAACTGTCTTAATTATTTCAGTGTGTATTCTGAACATAACAGCAGCGTTGTCGTAAGCTTGGCCTCTTCAGTTTACAATGTTGAGTCCATCTTGGTCGATCTTCTCCAAAATCATTTTCGCCATCCGTTCAGCGTTGTTACCTTTGGTCTCAATGAAATCAACAAAGGCCTCTACCACAGCTACCTTAGATCTTTCGACTTTTACATATAGCAGAATTTGGCTAGTTTGGTCCGTGCGGGAAACATCCGGCGTGCTATCGAAAACGATACAGAAATACTTGGATTCTTTAATTGCTTGAATGATTTTTTTTTTACTTAATTGCTCAGTACGGTGATAAATTCGTTCTGGATCTGGGATGATAAGTAGGTGACGGTCTTCGTGTTTCTTAACTTGATTTTTGTCAGGTGTTCGCTCATAACAGTAAATTCACCAACTCCAGAAAGTTTCCTCTGCTGCTCTTATCGTTCAAATTTTCTAGGTGTCCTTGCAGGACCAGATTTTACTTTGCCAGAAACCTTACAATGTCCAGTAACTGCACTAAAAGGTCTCTCCATTTTGCGTATGTTTACACGCCTGGGGCATGACAGGGGCGGCGGCGGCAAAATTTTTGCGAAACGTTCACAACCGCAACAGCAAACAAGGGGCGGTTTTGCCGCCCGGGGCGACCCCTCCCTTGCTAAGCGACTGGAATGGAATAAGATATCTTCAAACAGCTGATCTGGAGTGGCAAGAAACGAAAACTTTTATAATTTCAGTTGCCTAATTGAGGCGTTCTTTGCCAAAACCCCACTTGTCATGTATAGTAAATGTACCTATTTCTGACACTATAAGCATAGTCCTTCACAAAATCGAGATTCATATAAACTGAAATTATTGTATGCTTATGAATTTTAGATATAATGTTAATTTTATTATTCCAGATAACAATTTTATGCTTAGTAATTGCTTTAAAACCTGACAATAAATATCTGTGATTATTTTTTAATTTAATGTCAGTGTCTTCAAATCTGACACCTACTTCCAGATATTGTACGTAGTAAATGTGATATCCTCATAACCCAATTCTAACATAGCACCATATTATAACACATCTTGTGCCAAATTTTATCAGCAAAGTAATTGATGAATTAAATAAATAATAACAATAAATAAAACGGAGACGACAGTTTATTATTATTTAACATAAAATCAAGTACAAAACAAGAAACTCTATCTATGTAGAATAAACCTAAAATAAAACTAAAACTACAAACAGAAAAACTCTGAGCTCAAATTAATCTAAAAAAAATAATTAAATCTTTTCTAAGATTAGAACATATAGAGGTCCAAACGTGTATACAGACCATTTCCTGCTGGGTACTAAATGCGTGCAACAAATATTAAGGGAATCAGAAAAGCGGAAGACAAGACGAACAAAAATTAAATGGAACACCACAGAGCACGACAAAGAGCAAAGAAACTATATAAAAGAGGTTACAAAAGGCATTGCCAATCTAGATGGTGACGAGGAAATTCAGGCCCTAGGCGAAAATATAATTCAAGCTCTAAAGAAAACGAGTAGACAGCATATGAATAATCACAGCACAACCTACAAGAAATTGGTACGATCAGGAATATCAGAAAAAAACAAAAAAGAGAAATGAACTGAGATTGCAGATGTTAAGAGATGAAACTGAAGAAAGACGAAAGAGGTACCAGGATCGGACAAAAGATGTAAAAGTTTGCACAGGCAGAAAAAGAGAAAATACCTAGAGGAGAAAATAGAAGAATTATCATAGGCATAAAGAAGTAAGAAATTTCTACCAAGGAAACTAAACAAGAAAACTAAAAGCAGGATACCAAACTAGAACAATTGCTCATGAGACGAAAAGTAAAGGACGGATAGTAGATAACTATAACATAGATAGAGCATGGAAAGATTACTTCAGAAGCCATAAAATGCGGAGTGAAGATGTTGGAGGAAAAGATACAAAAACTAATAAGAAAAAGTGTGAAACAAAGAAAAGATGCCGGACACGTGGCCCGAAGCTATAATATGCCCGATACACAAAAAAGGACCAAAAACTAAATGTAATAATTACAGGGGCATTGGCCTACAAAATATACTGTACAAGATATTTGCTATATGCCTAAGAAATAAACTATCCATAGAAGCAGAAAGTATAATAAAAGAATATCAGGCGGGCTTCTGAAAAACGAGATCTGTGATATATATGTTAGAGAAATACAAATAAGAAGCTGGGAACTACAAGTCGACACACATACACTATTCATCGATTATAGGCAAGCGTATGACAGTATACAAAGAACACAACTTCTTTCCGCACTCTATTATTTTGGCATAAATAAGAAACTGATCTGGCTAGTAGAATATACGCTACAAAATACAATAAATATGGTCAGAGTTAGCAACAGGCTCACAAATAAATTTAAGGTTAAGAGAGGGCTCAGACAAGGGAATTCCATATTATCACTCTTGTTTAACTTGGCCCTAGAGATTGTGATTCGTGACGCAGCAATAAACAGAGCAGGCCTTATATTCCCCCGAAGACATCAATGTCTGGCGTATGCAGATGACATAGCTCTAATAACACAAAGCCAATTAGGACTTAAAAAAGTAACAATACGACTAGTAAAAGCTTCACAAAAGATGGGCTTAAAAATAAACCAGAAAAAACAAAATACATGGCATGGACAAGTGCTGGTCTGAGCCTGGGGAAAACCATCACAGTATCCAGATCGATGAAGGGAAAAACTTGCATTTCGAAGAGGTAGATAGATTTTCCTACTTAGGGACATGCTTCGACACAAAACCAGGAAATAAATCAGAAATACAAACGAGAATAGTTGCAGGTAACAAAAGCACGTACATGTACGAGAGATACTGAGAAGTAAAGTGCTATCAAGAAAGGCAAAAGAAAAAATATACAGAACCGAAATAAAGCCAGTTGTCACATACGCAAGTGAGACATGGGCACTGGATAAAAGCGACGAGTTGCCAACAGCGGTATGGGTAAGAAAGATACTAATAAGAAGAATCTATGGAGGTAAGTGTGTAGACGGTAGATGGTTCAAAAAGACAAACCAAGAGCCGAATATTGTGGGGGTAATTAAGGCGCAACGAATAAGGTGGTTGGGACACCTGATAAGGCAAACATCAGACAGAGCTCCTCGGCGCATTTTGGAAATGAACCAAGGTGGTAAACGTGGAAGGGGAAGACCTAGAATCAAGTGGAGGTCACAGGTTCTGCAAGACATGAAGATCCTAAAAACTGGGAACTGGAGAGAAAAAGCTTCGGACATGACCATTTTGTTTCCCCAACATAGGAATGCCATTTTCACAACATTTTCTTGGTTGATGATTTTACCTTATACTCCTAAATGTAATAAATTTTGGTTTGCCGCCATTTTGATACATTATCACGAAATTTTGCGCCATTCGTTAGTTGAAGAAATTCGCCAATTCTAATTTTAGGTTATGTTACTGTTGCAGGTACAATGTTGACAATTTTCACACGGATTTTATTGCTCATATTTACCTGATTTTTAGTATAATTTCTAACAGTTTTTTCATTTTTAATGCAACTGGTCTACGGACAAGCATTTTAATAAATTATCTTTGTATTTCTTTAGATACCGTGCGTTCGAGAAAACAAACAGACCCGATTTGTATTTGCATCTCAATCTGAGTTGTGGCATCAAAGCAGTGTTGCCAACCTGAAGTATTTATCCCTCAATTAAAGGATATTTTACCTACATGGCATGTAGTAGGGAATAATGGGATATTTTTAGTTTCCTACCAAATTTTATTTAATAAAACCAACACTTTTGTTTTCTATTTTATTTTCCATTTTATTTTCATTAAGCAGATAGCACAATACACGTGAAAACATGGTCAACTGTGTAACGTGTACTTCAGTTAACTTCATTCACTTGCTTTTAACGTATCTGCATGGCCATGGTTTAACGTATGGTTTCTTGCGCAAACGGAATGCGTGTGAATCATCCAAATTTTAAGTGATCAGGGTGTTCATTTAATTCGGTTACCGGTTTAATCTTGGTTTTCAGTGTTTTAGTGCTTAACGGTATTCGTTAAATACTATACTTTAACAATTAAATGTATGATGTTAACATTAGTAAGATCATTATTATTAGTTTATACCAACATTTATGTCAACAATGAATTCTACTAGCAGTAGCGGTGAACTGGAGGAACAAGAGCGCTAAAGGGTTGCACGGGCCGCGTTTTCTAGTCGAAGCTTGGGTTCCGGCCACTCGAGCCATTCGGTCTTGTAGGGCCTGTCGAGCTGTTGGAGCTTGTCGGATCTTTCGGCCTTGTTGAGCCATACGGGTCTATCGGGTCTTTTGGACTTCTCGGGTTTCTTGGGTTTGTCGAGCCTTTTAGATTTCTTGGCACTTCGGATCTATTGTGCCGTTTGAATCTCTATGGTCTGTCTGACCTTTCGAGTCTTTCTGACCTTTCGGGCCTGCCGGGTCTGCTGAGCCTTTCGGATTTCTCGGCCTTTAAGCTTCTCGGGTCTGTCGGTTTGTTTGGACCTCCGGCATATTCCCGGGCCGTTCGTGCCTCTCAGACCTGTCAGACAGATCAAGAAGTTATCGGGTTCTTTTGGGTCGTGTCAAGTTTGTCTGGCAATTTCAACCCGTGTTCTAAGGAGCACTGCACAATTCTCAAAATAAAAGCTTGGCTTGCGTCACGAATTATCCGCAGGAGATAAAAAATCTTATCAAAAGAAATTTTCTACCTTATGGATCAAATCAAAACAATATAAAAAATGGATTGAGAAAAACAGACAATGACTATCAAGCCAACTGTAAAGTGTGTAACGTAATACTGAAATGCGAAACCTCTAAACTGAAATTTTCAAAAACATAAACCAATCTGCACGCATCTTCATTAACAAATTTAGTAAGTTTTTTCAAGAAAAAGAAATCAGCTGAAAACCCTGATCATAAACGGTTGGTTAAAGATGACGAATTCAAATTATCAGTGTTTGTTGCCACATAATGTGGCTTTGAGAGTAGCAGATCATTTAATATCAATGCTAAAAGACGCAATACCGGATTCTAAAATTCTATAAGCAGTGTCATTAGTGTGTCAAAGTGCACAAAGATTATTAAAAACTGTTTAGCAAAAAACGAAACTCTAGAGCTGATGCAAGGGCCTGAAAGACCAAAAAAGTCCAAGGCCCAACAGGCCGGAACGGCATAAACTACCCGCCAGACCAGAGATGCCCAAAGGGCCGAAAAGTCCAAAACGTCCGACAGGCCCGACGATCTAAACGGTCCGATAGGCCCGAACGGCTCGAGAAATTCTTATGGCGCGACAGGCCAGAAAGGCCGAGAAATACAAACGGTGCAACAGGCTCGAGTGTCCCAAGAGGTCCGACAAGCCCGACAAGACGGAACGGCCCGAATAACCAGACATAGGTCTGAAAAGCCCGATATAGTTTTTTCATCCCAGGCGGTGTAGAAGCACAACTAAAAGACCCAACCCGTGCAGGCTTCTAACTTACAGATCATAATGTCATTAGATGTTTGAATATTCCAAAGGAAATACTAAGAATTCTGCAAAAAATACAAATTTTGTCATGCCATTCGAGACGCAAAAGAATTTTTAGATAATCCATGGCGCTACTCTAATTGTACATAAATTAGTTTAGAATTTAGAAAATTGTCAAGTTGTAAATTGAAATTAGGGACTTACACATCCTAATGTCATTCTGGAAAAAACGCTGGAAACTCTGCAATAAAGCTGGAAACAGATTATTAGTTCGGAATTATAAATTTCGTCATGCCATTCAAGACACAAAAGAATCTTGCAATCTCCGGTAACTTACTGTAGAACCCTGCACAGGCCGAAATTTCCAAGTCCGGCACACTCGCGACAAACTTGACGCTGTTCGAAAGAAACCCAGAAACTTCTTGAATGACGCAACAGACCTGACAAAGAAGCCGGAAGGGCAGAAAAGTTCAAAAGACCCGACAGACATGTATGACCTGACAGACCCGAGATGTCCGACACACCCCATAAACCCCATAGACCTAAGAAGTCCAAATGGTCTAAATGCCCCGATAGACCCAAACTGCCGAGAAGTCCATAAAGGCCAATAGGCTGACGACCCGAGAGAACCAAACCATCTGTTAATATTTTTCCATAGTATTGAAAGTGCGAAATGTAACCAATGTCGGTTTTGTATTTTTTGGAGTATTTCTTGTTCAAGATTTCCAACTTTATTGGCTCGTGAGAAAAGAAGAGACATCCTCGAACATTTTCGTACAGGACTTTTCTTTTTAGTTTTAGTTGGAGAATCTTTCTACGCGAAGCTGTTCCAGAAACTGTCGAATCCTCTACATAATAGAAAAAATTAATCAAATTCTTAGTCTTTCTGGGTATTTATAAAAAAATCGGTAGTATATCGGGAGATTTTTTTAAAAAATAGGAAGTCGGGAGACCGTAAAAAATCGGGAGATCTCCTGACATATCGGGAGGGTTGGCAGCACTAGTGGTGTAAACAAAGAGTGATTTATCTTATACCAATATAAGCAACCAAAAAACCCCCTTGGTTAGGTATTTCAACAGAATATAAATCTTACACTAACTACACTGACGGATTTCAGATGTTCATAACCACGTGCTAGCTAAATTGAAGATTTCAGTGTATTATAAAAGTGTCACGCAAAATGCATTTACTTGCGAGAAGGTGTAATAATGTAGCGTAAGAAAACCATAGTAGTTAAGTTGCAAACATTTATTCCGAACAGGATGCAATTTTAGACAAATTTGGCAAACGTTTGACTGTACTACACTACACTATACTACACTGGTGTAGAGTTTACGAACAACATTATTGTTGCACTATTAAACATAGCTGTGTCTAAGATTGAACATTTGAATCTTGCAAACCATAAGAGATAAGAAGTCGGTTAGATTATAAAACAGCTGCTTATTTTGGAGATCAATTTATTGCCTTTTGTTTTTTTTTCTTTAGAAAAGTCCATGGCTTACTAGATTTCACTAAAATCGAAAGTATTTAATATTCTTAAAAGCCTACGTTCTCTGCAATAATTAAAAGTAAAAGAAGAAATGTTATTTTTAAGTTTTACATTATTAGTCACTTAATAAAGAATTTCTTTGGCATTGTTAGTGCTTTTTATTTTATTTTATTTGTTGTTATATGTCATATCAAGACTAAAGTTATCGATAGGTAGAAAATTGACGGTGATTATCTAATTATTTTCCATAAACCAAAGACATTGTGGTTTCTTACATACTAACTGTTTATGGTTAAAAACGTATTGCGCTTTTCATTTTTAGTTTGTAACCAGATCAAAGGGTTTGAAGTGTATCAGTGGTTTCGTGGTTAGAAATTAATCATTGTAAAGGTTTTATACTTCTCTCGCTCTTAGTTTTAAAACTTTATAATTTTTTTTAATAACGAAAAATTGTCTATACACTAAATTCAGTGGATTTTGTTATCCTTCGTTGAGCAACAATTTTACTAATATTCATTCATAAGTTAATAAAATAATATAATCTACGTCATTTCAGAAATTTCACATCAGCAATAAAATAAGAATATAAACCACCGGTTATAAGAGTTCAAGTTTTCTAGTACATAAATGTGTTACACGCCTATAATAGTGCCGACAGTATTGTAAGACAACGGTAACAATAACGTATTGACATCAGTCACTTTCTATCTCGAACCATATTATGATCCTATTGACAAATAGTGGAGATGACTAAGACATCCATTAGCATACCACTAACAATCACCTATCCTTCAAGAATTAGAGATATTACGAGTAGTTATGTCATTCCATTGTTATCTGAATTTCTTCTTGAAGTGTTTTTTTAACAACAATATAGGGGCTTGTCGAATGTCATCGGCCACGACTGCGTAAACTTCGTAATATGCTAAATCCTCTGGAGAACTATAAATACTTTTGATCCCCGTTTTCATATGAAATTATAATTCTAAGCCAATGTAATATTAATACAATAACAAATGGTATTTGAAAACGTGTAATTATGATAAAAACCTGTAATTTATAGTTTTTAATCCTTTCTATTTCTGTCATCTCTATTTTCTTAAAACGACCAACAATCCTTGTGCATTACAAAGAATTTATAAAGAATTTATATTACCCGGTACTATTCTCTGTTTTCGTTTAGTAGTTCCGTTTTAAAAAATTCAATTATGCCGTGTTACTTTATTTAATTATAGTACTAGACAAGTTAAGTGGCCCACCCTATATTTTATGAATAATGTAAATTTTATTGTCTACCGGCGTTGGTGTACTTGATCGAATACCTTTTATGCATCAAGTGCAGCATTAACAATTTAAATTCAATGCATTTTACTGTTAGATAAATTCCTTTGTTACATTTCATAAACTAAAATGCTTTTAGTCAATACAAATTCAGTACTTCAGTAATATTCTCGAACAGATTTTTCGTGTTTTGATATAAACTTACTTTTAGACTTGAGAAAATAATTGAAGGTTATCAACAATATAGCTTTTAGTAATAAAAAGGAGATTTATTAGATTATTTCAGCCTTTGTTATTTTCCTAGGGGTGTGTTCTTGTGAAATTGATTTTTAAAGTATTGTTGTAAGTGACATTAAGAAATTAAATAAATGGATTGACCTAGCTTGATGCAAATTTGTCTAGACGATACCAATGAAGTGTCAGGTCTGTTTTTGAAACCTTCAGTTGAACGGCTGATTTTCAAACTGCTTAGCTGCTTATTTAGCAAAAACTAATAGAATTGTGTAAGGATGGCTGCTATGTATTGTTTGATCTTATTGGTAAAGAATAATGAAGAACGATGCTTACATACTCCAGACAGAAATGCCTCTACTGCAAGACAGAGACAGAGAGGCTACTAAAGCCCATAACACGTGAAATTGAAGTCCATTCTGCGATACCCCACAGACTCATTTTATGAAGAATATTCAACGTCTGTGTATATTTATTCAGATACAGTAATGTAGAAAACATACCAAGGAAATAGTAGCTGAAAACAACGAAGCAACCGATATCGGGAAAAAGAAATCCCTAAAACCTCTAGTACCAAGCAAGAAAGCAGCACTCTTGGAACAAATTTGTTGAATATTATGTCCAGATCGGATCTTAGCAAAAACTAACCAGAAGGTCTTCAAAAACGAAGTCATGACAAGCCTGACTAAATCAAAAAGTAGCATTAAAGAAGCTGCACTACAGCCTTAAAATGGCTCAAGGTTTTAAAATATAATAGCTCGAAACTCCAACATATTTATACAACATCGATTTAAACTGCAGATGTTTTTGAAGACAGAGAATTGACATTTGCCTAGTATCAGAAATGTACGCACAAATATTTAAAATCGCGAAGATGATGTTAACGAAACAGAAAAATGCAGAGGTTACAAAAGTGACTGTCAAGTCGTCGTTACTGAGAATAGCAACAATATACTGTTCACCAATGTACAACCAAAAGAGGACGAAGACTACTCTTATCTACTACATAATCTAAAAGAAAGATTTATATTTAGCGACGCCGTCAATGCTAAGCAAATTTATTTAAGATTAAAGGGGATTGGCTAAAGAGTACAATTACTGTAATGTCCACTTGACAACCTACATATTAACCAAAGAATAAACAAAAGATACCTGATCTTTTTGACTTTGAATTATATCAAGGTGGAAGAAGAATTAGAACTAGTCCGACGGTATGGGCAAAATCAAGGATGCTCAAGAGAAAAGTAGCTGGGAATAACTACTTAAATGAGATCAGAAAGCTAATCGCTGAAAAGCGGGAAGCAAGAAGAAAAT
>VTPC01002661.1:81871-94418 GCA_011009095.1 Ignelater luminosus | reverse complement strand
CCTGGTGACTTTCTGTTTTTCATTTTCTTTATTGAACTTTTTTATTTGATTCATATCTATGTACACTTATAGGTTCGTCGTTTGCGTTGATGCTACGATTGATCTTTACTGTTTGGTCTCTTTCTGAGCTCTTGAAAATTCTCCATCCATTCTTTACTCTCTACCTTATTGATTTTTACAGTTTTCTCTTTTTGGTTTTGTAGCATCTTCCATATTTGCTTCGCTTGTGTATCTTTCCCAATATTCTTTCTTTATTTCTTTAATTCTTTGATTTGTTTCGTTACGTACTTGCATGTATCTATCTCTTGCTTCCTGCGTTTTCTGTGTCTTACATTTAGAAGGCTTTCTTTTTCTGTGCTGTTAGCTTTCCGATCTCTTCGTCACACCAGGGAGTCGCTGTGTTTCGTTTATTTATGTTTGTCATTCGTTTTCCTATAGCCTCTTCGGCCGCGTTCTTTATGGCATTTTCAATTTTTCTCCAAAGACAATTTATGTCTTGTATCTCGTGTACGTTACTGACGGCGTCGAGTTGCTGCTTCAATCTTCTTTCATATAGAGATCGTGTTGTGGGGTGTGCCAAACTTTGTATGTTAAACTTTTCTATGTATACCGGTTTTGTTTTTATTGACTTTGCGTCCTATCTTAGCTTAGAAAGCACTAGTAAATGGTCTAAACCGACTTTAGCGGAAGATAGTGCTCTTACACCTAAAATTTCTTTAGGATGTATGTGTTTGCTTGATAATACATAGTATCACTGACTGTTGTCATCTACTATTAGACCAAGTTGTATAGAACGTGTTGTTTATCCACAATTCATTCAACGTACAAAACTGTATTAGGTCCTTTCCGCTCTCGTGGTTCACCTCCTCATTGAATCTTTGTTTGATACCAGGGCTGACATCATTTCCCACTTGTCCATTAAAATCTTCTAGTAATATCGTGCTTTATTGTTTTGGAATAGTAATGATTAAGTTCTGGAGTTCGTCGTAGAATTGGTCTCTTTTTGTTCATCCTCTTCTCGTATCGTGTGTGTACACAGCCAACAGGTTTGTTTTTCTCTTTCCCAGTTGTATCGATACTAGCAGCATTCTTTCGTTGACATATTTCACATTGGTTATGTTACGTGTATACATCTTTGTTTACTCCGTAAGATATTAAGGTGTAGTTTTCTCTACTGGTTGTTCCTTTCCCTTTTCGCTTAGTTTTGCTAAGAGCTCACATTTCACTATTGTGGTATTAGTATTTCCTGTTCTCTGGGTAGCCATGATCGTAGCACATCCATGTGCTTATTCTTAATATATTTGGTCTTTTCTGTCGCACATTCTTTTTTGTAGCCGGTGTCGTCATTGTTTCAGCATCCGTCCTATTCTTAGGTCATCTTGTGATTCTGTGAGCGTGAGCCCTGTTTTTAACAAAACTAAACACGAACGCGGCCTAGGGCTTGCCCCTCTACTTATCATCTTAACAGAGGTAGACCCGAACTGAAATAGGGTATTATGTTGGTTTTACGATTTTATTTATGTCTTAAGTAGCTAAAGTGTTCACACTTTGGTACAAAACTACATAGACTTAAAAATTGTATTGACTTTCTGAAAAACTGAAACTGCAGAATGTATTCCTCAACAGTTTTTATTACAAAATTATTAGAAGAGGTAGCGGGCAGGGGACAGTACTGCACTGTCCTAATTCTCCAAGTCAAATTCATTGGTGGAAACGAAATGGGACAATCTTCTTTTCTTTTTCTGCTGCTGTAAACAAAAATCTGAAATCATGTTGCCGTTGTTAATTTATTTTTTATTTATGTATAGAATGATTGCAAAGTAGCATTCATTACATGCAGCTACTACTTGATCATTGTGGTAATGCTTGCAATTCTCCTATGTGACAACCCATAATAATTTGCATTAATCTTACAGTAGGTCATTTTAACTCGTTATTAAAAAGTAATGAAACTCTACATTAAGTTGTTCTTTCTGAATATAGTAAACAATAAAAATTTTATAACCTATTTTTATATTCCTGCAATAAATGTAATAATTAGAGAGTGGGTAGTGTGAAAAGCTGACAGTAAAACTGAGGAGCACACCTTGATTGCACCGAAGTAACAATAAGAAGTGTAGTAAAACTGAAAAAAAACCATAAAACACGATGAAGGTCAAAGTTCGTTATATTTAGGAGTCGTGAGTATCCTGTCAATTTTTGTTATGTCTTGCAATTTATCTTGTTTTCTACTATTGAGTTATAAGAAAGTGACACAATTTCACTTTCTGTTAAAAATCACGTTGTTATTCGTTTTAGGAATATGTAAATTTAAAATATCTTGAATGCGGGTTTTTACAAATTTCAATAATTATAAGTTATAATGATCTGCGTGGAAAGTTTAAAAAATAATTAATTGTTAAAATTAAGTGTCGAAAGTTGACATTTATTCACTAATTTTAATGCTTGTAACTCGTGAGTCATATATTATGTGCTTTAGAGAAAGTAGATCTCTGCATAATATTACTATTGTTTTTAATGATCGAACCTGTTATGCCAAAACAATGCGAGTTTACTGTCTCTAAAAGGGTACAAAAGTGCAAATCATTTTCATCACTGATTTCTCAACTTTTCTTATGGTCAATGTTTATCAAACGATCATTTGTGTTAATTCTGTTTCAGTAGATTGCTTCAGTTACTACGTTTCTATGATCATGACCAATTTCAAGTGTGTGCATGTTATGTGTGCTGTAAAGGCGGTAAATGGGTTTTCCCTTGGGCTACAACGTTAACCTGTGACCTCTCTACGGTCCCGCTTCCGTGAGTAAACTGACGCTCTGGTTCGCGAGGCCAAACCTAACCCACATAATCTAAACTTGGAAGGATGCCGTGTCATAGTCGTAAACATTGTAGTTCTTCATATTTTCTAATAACAGTAAGAAGGAGCTATTGAGTGTTAAATGTTAAAGTATTTCGTTTTTCTTAAGAAATTATTTTGTTACCAAAAATGGAAGTGTTATAGTTTTCGTTCCTTTTTAGAATAGATTGTTTTATATTTATATGTAAAAGTTTACATCATCATTTAAAGAAATACTAAAACATATGTCTTTAGAAGTTTAAGTGTGCATTGCACAATAATTCAAGGTAAAATAGATATTTTTCGGAATTAACTGTCGC
Organism: Ignelater luminosus; assembly: GCA_011009095.1. NCBI lineage: Eukaryota > Metazoa > Arthropoda > Insecta > Coleoptera > Elateridae > Ignelater > Ignelater luminosus. The sequence goes on along the minus strand of VTPC01002661.1, from coordinate 91,262 downwards.
AATTCTTTGAAAAGCTTTCTATTTATTTAAAACTTTAGTCGGAGAATATTAAAGTAGCAAAAGAAACATTTAAAAGAACTAATTGCAATTGTAGTTTATTACCATAATTGCATAAAAAGATCCTAACACTTCCTGTGTGATCGATCTTGATGGATGGTTTGCTTCCAATTTTGTACTTCATGAACATTATTTTTGCATGCAGATTTCCTGTATTTTTCTACGAGTGAATGCAAATTGAAACTTTGAAAGTTACTAGTATAATGGTAAATGCCCCCAACATCTCTGTTCGACAACTACGACAGCAAATTGACATAGAGCTTCCCGTTGGGATGTTTTATGTACTGCAAGAATTGTTGGTAGTTGACTATCTAAAAAGTGTGAAATCTTGCTATTGTACCATTAAGGATTTTTTGAGAAAAGTCTTCATCTTCTGCTTCATGAGCCTTTTGATGGCCATTCCTCGACGTAGGCCTCCCTTTTTTCTCTCCATGCTACCCTATCCCGTGCAATCTGTTGCCGTCCCATTCCCAGTGTTTTTACAAGATCAGCTGTCCATCTTTGCTGCGGTCTGCCGATATTTTGCTTGGTAGTTCTCGGTCTCCAATTTACGATCGTCTTTGTCCATCTGGCTTCGTTCGGTCTTGCTATGTGACCCGCCCAATTCCATTTCAGGTTAGCGATTCTCTCAATCATGTCCACTGTCTTAGTTCTTCATCTGATTGGTTATGCGGTTTCTCAAACTAATTCTTAACATAATCCTCTCGACGGCTTTTTGTGCCACTCTAGTTGTTTTGAAGATTTAAGGGTTAATATTGTTGCCTCCATGGCATAGACCATTACCGATAAGATGCAGGTGTCGAAAATTCTTTTCTTTAAATTTATGGAGAGTTTGGGATTCTTAAGGATATAACTTAATCTCCCTACAGCTGCCCACATCATACGTATTTGTCTTTTTATTTCGGCTGTTTGGTCGCCTTTTCCTAATGTTATAGTACGACCCAGATATATATAACTGTCCACTTTTTCTATTATATTATCATCTAAGCTAAACTCTTGTTCGTGGACTGTCATGACTTTGGTCTTTTCAATGTTCATGCTAAGGTCTATTTCTTCAAATACTACTTTTAGTTTTCTCAATATTTGTTGTAGTTCACTTGGATTGTCGCTAATGAGAACAATATAATCCGCAAAACGTAGATGGTTGAGATAGTGGCCGTCAATATTAATGCCTTTATTATTCTAGTTTAATTTTTTAGAGGACAAGTAGTTTAGGGGAAATAGTGTCTTCTTGCCTCACTCCTCTGTCTAAACTAATTTTATTTGCTTTAAATCATCAGCTAATTCAACATGAAATATGGCCTTATCATGAATGTGTTGCAAAAGGTTACTCTATTTGGAGTCAATACGTGCACAACACATTGCTTCAAACACCGCCCAGAGTAAGACTGAGTCAAAAGCTTTATTGTAGTGTGCAAAGGCTAGGTGTGCCGGGACATTGCATTCGTTGCATTTTTCGATCAGCAGTCAAATTGAATGAATGTGTTCTATGGTTTTGTATAGCCTTTCCGAAATCCGGTCTGTTCTGGTGGTTGGAACTCATCAAGTTTGTTGGTCGACCTGTTTTAATCTTCGTTAGCAATTTATATGGTTGTGACAGTAAACTAACAGCTCTATAATTTTCTATCTTTTGTCGCCCTTCTTATGTAGAAGAACAACAGTTTTCAACTAGAATACATCAGATTAAAAACAGAGATGAAGAAATAATTCGTAGAAAATTAGGCATTTCGAAGGTGCTCAACCACCATTTTACAATCGGAAAGTGTTACTTTCAAAAATATCACAAATGTTGGGTTTAAACATATAACAGACGAACTAAAACACGCATTGTCATAAATGAAGAACGGTTGTAGTTCTGGCCTAGATGGAGTTTCTGTTGAAAGGTTAAAACTTGCAGGTGCTGCTATTTACTCTACAGTTGATCGGAACTCTGTTGAATAAATGCTTGTCAGAAGGCGAACTGCCGGAAACTTGAGAAAAGTGCATTCACAAAATGTACAGATTTGAAGCACTAAAAATCCTCATAACCTTTCATCAAATGTATGCTACTAGCAATATAATTTTTGTCACTATTCTGATATCTACATTAATGGTTGGTTTCCTTTTAATACGAGCGTTGCTACTTATGTATCCGGAATAATCAATAAAAACAAATATTTATTATTGAAAATGGTTTTAGTTTTTTCAAAATATTATCCGCGATGATCGATACATTTTTGCATATGTGTGAACCAATTCTTATAGCACGTTTCCCATTCCGATTGAGGTCTCTCCAAAACCTGTATTTTCAACGCATCAACCGCTTCTTCTGGCTTTGAAAATCGTTGACCAGGCAGTTTATTCTTTAGGAAAGGGAACAAAAAGAAATCATTAGGTGCCAAATCAGGACTTTACTGCAGATGATCCATCAATTCGATGTTTTGACCGGTCAAATATTGAGATGTTCAGGCCGATGTGTGAGAGCTTGCATTGATGTGGTGAAGGATGATCCTGCGCCACTGGCTGTCTTTTCTTATTTCTCCAAAGACTTACAGCAAACAAATGGTTGTGTACCATTCAAGACATGTCCATTTATCCCCAAAAAACAGACGACCATTTGCTTCTAGGTGCTTTTGTTGGGTTCGGCTCATCTTGGGAGATCGATGCAGTTGACATATCCATTATTCCGAAAAAATAGGCGACCATTTGCTTCGAAGTGCTTCTTGCGCAAACAGCTTTTGTTGGATTTGACTCATCTTGGATGATCCATACAGTCGAGAGCTGTTTACTTTCGGGCTCATACGCATAGATCCAAGATTTGTCACCGCTGTTGGCGCATCACGTTGAATTTTTTGAGTATTCCTTTGCACTAATCGACACGAGCGTTTTTTTAAGCGATTGTTAAATTATGCGGAGTTCAACGCGAACAAATCTTTTTCACGGCTAAATGTTCATGTAAAATCTTGTGTATACTTGTCATAATAATGTCCAGGGATGCCTCAACCTCACGGTATATCACATGAAGATCTTGCATTATCAGTTCGTGCACAGCATCGATGTTTTCTGGCACAACCACCAATTTTGGACGACCTTCTTGAAATTCGTCCGTGAGCGAACGACGGCCACGATTGAATTCACTAAACCAGTGATATACAGTGGTTTTAGATTGGTGAGTTCATCGATGCACTGTTGGTGAGATAATCCATGTCGAAAGTCATCGCTCGAAAATTTTCACGAGTTAATTTCATTTTTCGACGTCAAAAATGGCAAACTTTACGATGGATATGTCAGATGGCGCCTAGCAACACCAGTGCTGCCACTTCTGGATAAATAAATAGCAACCCTCTAAGAAATCTCTAGATCTAGATGAAAGTAACTCTAGTCTGATGAACTTCTACCTCAATTGTCATTGTGGCTAGAGATTGAATAACAAACATCTTGTTTCTAGTAACCTTGTTCTGCCTATAATGGAGTTACAAGTCATTAACATTTTGGTTTAAATTATAAAATCCATTTTAAAACAATGCAAAAACATCAATTTAAATTCTACAAAAGCGATACATTTTATCAGTGTAGATAAGTCGGTACCAATCAGCATAAAAACAAATTCTCGCGAACGTGTTTTGAAATTGTAGGTTGTTAAATTTATTGCCGTTAATGTTCGGGGGAGTTAAAAGCAAACACCAGGTAATATAAATTTCTGTTAACTTGATTGCAGTGTACGCGGCGTAGTATAAAGATTAATGTGTATTAGTGCAGGTGTACTTCTAACGTCTCCGCGACTTCTTTATATGGAATTATATGTAGATTGTAAAAGTAACAGTATGACGATTACTGAATTACTTATAAGTTACAAAACAATAACTGTCAGTTTTCGTTTTGCAATTTTGATTTGTTGTACCTTGTTATTTATAGAACACAATCAGTCGATTTACTTCTTTCGCAATTTAGTTGTCATGACTTGCTCTCTCCATTACCAATGTGAAAGAACCTTCAGTGAGATGAATTAAACTTCTATTTCAATTGTTGAGCGTGACCTTTCGAAATATTAGTTATAATTTGTGGGCTGTTGCAGTAATATTTATTTAATCATAATAGATCGAAAAGTATTGTGTACACATTTACGAAGTTATTAGTTTAACCTAGTAAACCTTTCTCACGCATTTTGTGATTGATTTTTCTCACTGTGCGTTGACTAACTCTTTGAATAAGTTTTTTGCACTGTGTGGGCGTGTTATGTACATTTTATATGCAAATATCACACATAATCTTTTTATTGCTCTTGGAAAAACATGTTCTCTAATTTACCTGCACGCCAGCTCTTGTGACCGCTATAAATCTTATAAAGCTTTTATTTCACAATAAGGATCTTATTTAGCCTATTTTTGTGTAAAGGCCGTTAATCAGATATGACTTGCGTAATGGATGACCTCTAAATTTCTGTCTACACAATACGCTTTCTTTTACTATTTTATTCACAATCAATGGTACTGCCCCCCTTATTTGCATTTTTTTACCTTGTTCCTTTATTAGTTGATTCGATTCGGTCTTTTATTTTGAAATAGTTAATTGCTATCCGAATAATACATTCGAAATATAGTAATACTTTTGTTTTCACTGACGTAGATACACAGTTAAATGGATATAGATTTTAATTAAATGTTTTTGTTTTAATTTTGTCTTAAATTGCCGGGCCAGTATATCATAATAATTGTTAATTAATATTGATACATATACTATAATTATTGTATGTGGGTACAAGAAATTTTTATTTTTATAATATTAATTGATACAAACAATACATGCATTATATAAACCTAAATTTATGTCATAGTATCAGGTAGTCCCCTTTTCGATTAATTATCTGACTTTAACAAGTTGTAGGTGTCAGTAATGCTTTTTATCGGTTTCAAAGGTGCAATGTCCATCATGTTATTTATTAAGTACACAGGATAGAAACAATGCTGTAATTTATTTTCTGGTTTTAGAACAGATTGCTTTTGTGAATTATTACAAAGAAGATCGACATTCAGTAAGAGACGATTATAATAAATGTTGAGCACATATTTCGACTAGCTTCAAAGTGAAAGAGTTGAGAAATTCGAAACAGTGCTACAGTCCGGTTGTGGTTGTCATTGCATGTAAAGTAAGAGGCTTTTTCTAATAATTTTTATTTCTGGAAAATGTTACGCTTTGGTGAATTATATTGATATTTAATAATGACATTGATTTACCATACGTCTGGCTACTTTCAACATCAAAAGATACATTCATTAGATAATTGTGTGTTAGTCATATAAACAGTTTTTTTATATTCCGGATTTTTTACAGCTGTCGCCGTTTCTCCGTTCCCAGTTTCCATTCTTTTCTATCTAAAGTTTCAACCTCTTCTAGGTTTCTTGCTGCCATCGCTTCATCTACGCCATCTCTCCAGCTTCCTCTTTTCCTTGTTTCCATAAGTATCCATTGCAAAATCTTTCGGGGCCATCTATTTTCCGTCATTCTCTTCACGTGGCCAAACCAAGACAACTGTCGCTTTTCTATCTTTTCATCTGTACTGTCTTTCCATATCCATTTCCGCTCTCATCACTTCGTTTCTGATTCTTTCAATTTTAGATCGTCCGCAGCTTCTCTTTATGAAATCCATTTCTGTAGGTATGAGTTTATTTTGATAGACTTTGGTAATATTCCAAACTTCGAAGCCGTATAAGGTGATACTTTGAACTATACTTTTATATAATATATGATAGGTTTCTTAGTGTCTCTTCTTATGGTTTTATTCTAAAGTAGGAAGTTCAGTGATTTAATTGCTGTTCTACCTTTGTTGATTCGATCTTGAATTTCGTTCTCGCTGTTGCCCTTCTTGTTAAAAATAACCCCTAGATATCTACTCGTTTCTATTCCTTTTATTGTGTCTGTTTCTAGTTTTACGTTATTTACTTTGTCATGATATTCAGATTTAGACATGTTCATCGTGACTCCAGCACTTTAGTGCCATATTCTTACATTTCGTTACCCATTTCACCAGGGCTCCGTCAAGGTATATTTTGAAGAGGGTGGGAAATAGGTAGCATCCCTGTCTACTCCCTTTGTTGTCATAAATGATGCGGTGACTTCGTTCCGTATTTTAATTCTTGCAGAGTTTTGCTGGTGATACTTCTGAGCAGCTTTAATCAAAGATTTGTTGATATCTAGGCTACGTGGATTTCTCGATTTTGTTGTACTGTCTTCTCCAAGGCTATTTTAAATGTGAAGATGTTATCTATAATAGATCTCGAAAACCTGCTTGCTCTTCTGGTTTTTATTTTCAAAATTGTCCTCGATCAGGCTTTTCACGCCTCGAGAGTACAGTCTTCCAATGGTTGGTATTACTTCTATGCCTCTGTAATTTCTTGGATCCTACCTTGAACCTTTCTTATAGATAGAGGATATATATGATTGGCGCCATTCATCTGGTACCTCTTCTCCGTTCAGACATCTTTCGAAGAGTTTTTTCTAAGCATTTCTACTAATTTTGGTGGGCCGTAACGAATTAGCTCCGCGTGTACTCTTCCTGAACCTGGAGACTTTTTTAATTTTGTTTTCCTTACGGATCTCCTTACTTTCTCTAAATCTAGCTTAATTTCTTCTGTCCAATCAATTATCTTTGTATCTTCTAGAAAGTCTCTTCGAGTCTCTGCTAGTAATTCAGCAAAGTGTTGTACCCACTGTTTGTCGGATATTTGTGAGAAATTGATTTCTTTCATTTGTTCGCATACTTTTAATAGTCTTCCAGGCTTCAGAGCTTTTAGTACCTCCTATGTGGTTATCTACGTAGTTAAATTTGTTTTCCCATGCCTGGTTTTTCTTTCGCAGTACTTCTTGTTTAATCTTTCGATTCATTTGTTTGTATTTAGTTATTTTCTCATTGTTGTTACTTTATAGTAATTTTTCACGTAATTTCTTCTTTTTCTTAATGTTCTCTTCTATTTCTACATTCCACCAGTATGGTTTGTTCATTTTTCGAATTCTTTTCTTGGCGCTTTTCTTGCCGTTTCTTTAATGCAAGATTTTATATGTTGATATTCTTCCGAGGTAGATCTATTTTCTTAGATAACTTTTTGTTCTAGTCTCCATGAATACAGCTGTTGAGTGCTTTTGTGTTCTAGATTATCCAGATTATATTTAGTGCATTCGATCTCAGATTTTCTATTTTCCATGTCTTTTATTACGGTAGTGGTGCCAGTAAAGGGTATATAGATTTTCGCTAATACCAAGCAGTAGTCAGACACACAGTCTGCTCTGCTGTGCACTTTCACGTCTTGCACTCTAAGTTTGATTCCCTGTTTCGAAATAAAAAAATCAATTATTTATTTAAGACCTCTTGTATGTTGGTAGCAAGTGATTTTTGTGAATGCTTTTGTGAGCAAAAAAGCCATTAATTATTTTAAGTTCGTATTGTTGGTATAAATTTATCAATTTGTTTCCATTATTGTTTACTGTTTCTTCGCCATGCGTACCTACTACGTTACTGTTTATTTGTTTTCCTACCCGGGTATTTAGATCTCTTCCAATTATAAATTCATGACTATTTGGTATTTCATCGAGGATGTTTCTTAAGTCTGCCTTAAAACTTTCCTTGGTTTGGAGTGCATTGTCGTCATTGATAGCGTATATGCCAGGAACTGTTATATTTGTCTTCCTTAAATCAATTGTCAGTTTTACAAACTTTTCGTTGTATGGCTGCTAAGATTTTATATACCTTTGGTATTTTTTATGAATGAGTATGGATATACCTGCTTGAGCTCTTTGGTCTTTATTTACTCCTGAATAGAAACGCATAAAGTCTCTAATGTTTTTGCTTCCTTTTCCCTTTTTCTTCACTTCCGAGAGGATGGCTGTATCAATTTTTCGATTTAATAATTCCTGTGGTACTTCTTGTTGCTTATACCGAATACCTTGTATGTTCCAAACACCCTATCTCAAAGTACATTTTCGTTAACTTAATCAGCTAAAGGCAAAATTCAAAGAGTTGATTACCCCTTTCCTGCAATTAGCAGTCTAGAAGTCTTGATATTTTTTCTCCAGTTCTTTTTCCAACAGCTTATAACTTCTTATATTTGTGTATCTTTGTTGAATAACACTTTCATTGATTTAATTTTAATTTTGCTTCCATTAGTAGGTGGTCGCTCCCCACCTCATCTGTCGTTTAACTCTCGTATCCTTTATCCTCCTTCGCTGATTTTTTTTCAGTATCAATAGATCAATGATAGATTTTCTACTTTCTACAACTCTCTGTATTTGTGTATGTCTAAGTGTTCATTCCACGTTCCAATCATACACCAATCATCCTTATCTTTACTTATTACTTCCTCAGTGCTCATATCCTGTTTCATTGCTTTGTTCGTCATGATGTGAGCTTCCATTCTGGGAGCCCACTTTAGTTCTTGGCTTATTCTTGTTTACGTCATCCTTCACCAGTTCTTCTTTTTCTTTGTCCCATTTGTATGCTTTTCCCTCTATTGTCAATTTATTGTAGCCTAATTTGCCTAGTTTTCTTAAATTTCTTTCCATATTCCTTCTAACTAATAATTTATTCTGGGTGCCTCTGTCTTCTCTCGTCAAATCTGGATCTATATAGATTTTATCCTTATACTTCCTCAATTGGCTTATGTTTTTAAGAATATCTAATTTGTCTCCCATGCTTTCTGTATGGATAATGTATTTCTGTTTACCTATCTCTTCTACACTGCTCAAGTTAACTTTGACGTGCAGACCTCTCTCGATAAAACCACCTATTTCTTCCTTCAATTATTTACTCTCAATACTGTCCATTACGATTTCAGTGATGGTCAACTCACCGATACGTAGTAAATATGAATGGTCGAGTAAACAACACATAATACAACCTTGTGGGGGTGGGGTAGGTACGCCACTACACAACTGCCAAGAAATCATTCGTATTCATAGAAGTTATTAAGACACATATTTACTTAAACAGCGTTTCAGTATTTAAGAAAGACATTTAATGGTTGACATACTCTTTGTAGGTCCATTGATAAGAGGAAGCAACAAATGGACTTTTTTACCCTCATAACTTGTATTGATATGACCACCGGTTTTGTTGTTTTAAAACAACATCGTCAGCATTAGATAGTATATGTGACAACAACAACAATTTGTCTTTTCTGAAACGACCCGATTTGAAACAACGCAACCGGCTAGCATATCAGTAAAAGTTGTGTAGAATAAAACAATCTCTGTATAATTTCCTCTTTGATTTTCGTAGTTTCAGATTTTTATTTTATATTTAGCCTACTTAGTTCGTAACTAAAATAGATGATTTCAAAAACTCTTCATACAGTTTACGCTTATT
>VTPC01002661.1:23987-76538 GCA_011009095.1 Ignelater luminosus | reverse complement strand
AAAAAAAAATAATTTATCGAAATGCGCATTTTGTACCAGTAAGCGAGCCACCATTTGTTTAATGAAAATTCCTGATTTTTTTGTATTCAATATGAAGAAGTGATACTGTTCTGATTTAACAAATAAAAACATTCACAAAGATATTAAAAACAATGCCTAAATTTATCTAGAATCAAGAATTTCTCGTCTTAGCATAATCGCACCTTCTGAGAGTAATTAAAAGTTAATAATTGACATATAATTTTTACTTATTTGTAATGAATATAACATAATACTTAGAACCAAGAGCAGTAGGTAACACAGAACTAAAAATCACAGATATTTAAGCCGCTATAATTTATTTATAAAACAATAATTTATTAGGCGGTGGATTGCTGGAGCCGGACGCATTTAGGTGCGTTTACCCTATGTCTCACTTTTCCCTGTGTCTCATTGTTTCCACCTCTCCTCTACATTATGCATTTTCATATGTTGATATTTTGAGATTAAAATTAGAAATCTTACTGTGTTTATCAACAGTTGGTTTTACATTTTGTTTTGAAAAAGAAATAAACAAACAACATCCAGTTAACAGATTTCCAACTCTGTAAGTTTAAATGTGTACAACGGTTCTTGGTTTTTAAACAAAAAAATAAAAATAAAAAAGAACCAAAAAGCTACAACTACCGTCATTTCGGACCTAATTAATCAACCACATCTTGAAACGTTTGAAACGTACGAGTAAGTATAGTTCTCTAATTTTGGTATTTACAAATTAATTTTTATACTGCAGAGCTTTTGAACATTGAATAAATAACCAAATTAAAATTTGCTTGGCAGGTTTGGTTAAGGTCTTGTTTTTCTTCTAGAGTAATTAATAAGCTAAAAATAACTTTGCCAGTTCGAAATGCAACAACAAAGTGCAAAGCATTTTTGACCTTAACCGTGAACGAAAGAGCTAGTTTTATTTGGTTTCAAGATACGTCACACTTACCGGATTTTAATTAAACGACTGTACTATTTCGCGGTTTAATATGGCGTTGCAATTGCGATTTCAAAATAACTCTACGCTTAGAATCAACACAATTATTTGTTGTGGGTTCTTTTACATTTCCTAGTGGTTTTTAAGTATTTAGTGTTTTATGTTTTGCACGATATGAACAAAGCGCGTGTGCGTGTGTGCATTACTTATTAAACTAAACTCAATCTTGCGGCAAATTAAATGACTGCAGCTGATTGAAGTACACAATTCAGTTGGCAACTAATAAATTAATTTTAGAGCAGCTCTATTGTTCCCACGTTACCTGTTATGGTTAGCATTAATGATTTCAGATAAATAATACTACACTTCTTATCTAAACTAAAAAGGATTATAGTAGTTTAACTAAAAACTTGAATACTAAATCGGACATTTTAATTCTTCCATTACGTTAATGGATACTTTATAATAGTTTGTTGCTAGAATTATAAATTTTTACGCGAGAAAGGTCTTTAAGACGTAAAGAAGACTATTTGCAGTTGGCAAGGGTTAATCGTTTAGTCATAAAAAGAGTATTACTAATAAGTGCTATGTAATAGTGGTCATCGAGCAGTAAGTGGGGAATGGGGCCTTAGGGTATTTAGTGGTGCGATACGGTGAGCTAGCGTGGGAAAGGTTTCGAGGTGAAGTAAGTACGGGCGGTACGGGAGCGGCCTCGGGCGACAAGCTGAAGACTTTGTAACTTCAATCGTTAGAGGGTAGAATATTATTGCTTTTATGTATCATGTGTAAAAAATTACAAGTTCGTTGGTATTAGTAGGTCTGATTTTGTACACGGAATTAATTTCGAGCATTTAATACGGTGTGTGATTACAATTACATGAGTAATAATAATAATAATAATAATAATAACCACGTATTTAATTAATTATCTCGTTAATTGCTTGACACATTTATTGTTTTAATTTATTTTTAATTTCTCTTATTTCCCAATATAAGTGGCAAGTTCAAGTTAATGTTGTGTAATAGCTAAGATAATTTAAAAGTAATCTTGTCTTTAATGTTTTTTTAAATCTTGATCCATGAAACTACTATGAATAAAATTCCTTAGAAATCAGGATAAAGATTCACTGATACAAGGTAATGAATGGAGCAAAAAGTAAATATTTCCTGAAGTTTTTTGTGGAATACAATTGGTTCTTCTATTAATTAGTTTCTAGCTATAGAGATGAGTTCATCATTTCGAAGGAAACAATCAAATCTTATTTAGACCAAAGGTTTTTCCGCTAAATTTTACTTTTAGTATTCAAGGTTAATAAACTTGCTTGGAAAAGTAAATTTACGTAGTAGTTTATCGTAGCATCCATTCACAAGCTAAATGCAACATTTTATTTTGGTTTATATATATTTAACATTATGCAAATAAGATCGATATTAATTTGACGTCCAATGTCAGTTTACATCCGCTGACCGTCAAGCTTCCAGGTTCTTTGTCTAGCCGGTCATTAAGATCTCCAGCAAAAAATAATTTCGTTTTTGGAAGAAACTTGGCTTTTGTTGAATGGTTTTTATATATTTTCAAACTGCTGTTCATACATATTTTAGTAGGTCTTTTCGTTGGTTTTGTCGTGGTTGCTCCCATGCGAAAGAGATTTATTAGTTGTAATTTCTTCTTAGACGGTGCTTGTTTTTATATGGTTCGTGTTTACTAGAATTTAAGATTTGATCTCGTTGGTGGATGCCCTGGTCGTGTCCATGGGTAATCTGTCTTCAGCTTTACCATTGTGCCGAAGACATTGTTTGCTGCATGACGATTATTATTTTAGTTATTGAATGCTTCTATTTACTTAATATTTCTTCTTCAAATTCTACACTTTCGAAAACATTGACAAGGTGAACGAAGTTATTAAATTTCTATAAATGTTTTTGTAACTCCCCAGTTTCATACAAAACTGATAATATAATTATTTTTGCTTTCTGAAAATTTTTTTCTGGAAATTATTTTATCTGTTTTTGTGATAAATTGCAAGCCTTTTATGTCGTCTTACTTTCAGTTTCATTCTATTATCTAATACTACATGTTTTTAAATTACACTTTCCATTGTTCTTTGTCTATGTTGATTGTTTGTATGAGCATTCCTGTTTTGCAGGAACAACCTGTAGTATTATTTGTGGACTTCCGTGTGGATCAGGTTTTAATTGTTATCAAGAACCACCGAGACCGCCTGTAGGATGGTCTTTTCTTTTCATGTTGGTCCAGCTGATTAACACATTCTCTGTTTACTATATCATGTTTTTATAAACTGTAAAAGCGGCATGGTTATACCCTATCATAGCACGTTAACACAGTACTTTATCATTAAAATAGTCAACATCGGTGTTAAAATGAAAATTGACTGATCCACTCAACGATTTGTATGGGCTGTGCCTATACTAATCAATAATCATACTGTATTAGTATGACCAGTTTCACTATAAATTGCATTACTTTAGCAGTACTACTTTTATAAGCTATAAATAATAGTTGTGTTCGAATTTTTCAAATTTATAATTTATCGTCACTTATACCCAACTTCAACCTTGTTTACCCTGTTTTCATGTCTCAGAACTTGATACTCCTGATACTCCTCACCATTTTATAAAAACTGAAAGTTTCTATTACAGCCGTTGTCTGGTTTTGTGTTATATTTTCCTAAGATGACCACATCTTGTTTATTTGTTGATATTATCTCAATATATTTGGTGTCAATTAAGGTCAAGTGTTTATACCGTATGGTTGAATTTGTCGTACCAATACAAAAACACCAATTTTTCTATTCTATATTCTTATGTTTAAAACTTTTTTTGCAAACTTTGAGTTAATAAAAATGTCACTGGCAGGATTCGAACTGGCCATTTTCTGTGCGAAGAAATATATTAGAGCCACTCTTGCAAGTATGAACTTAAATGTCTTAACTTTTAAAACAGTGTAAACTTGTAGTTGTGCTTTTGAGATTCAGATTTCAGCAAACTCTGCATTAAAATTACGGCGCGACATCCTTGACAATTATCTTGACAAAGTATTTATAGATCCTTCCAAGAGCTTGCTTATTATCGAAGAATATTTGCACATAGAGGTTAGCATAATTGGTTATACTTTTGTGCTGAAATAGAAAGTTTTCTTAACCTCTTCTAAGTGCTCAGGTGCATGGTGTTCCGCACACCTTCCTTCCCGAAGAAAAAACTTCTTCACTGCAGCACTTGTTACACTTTATACGTCATTCTCAATACGGCGCTTTGTTTATTTCTTTCCCTGCAGACTAAGGTGAAAATTAGTTCACTTACTAGGCAATTACCATTCAGTTCTGAAACATAGATTGATGTCTATTTATAACTACTATTTGTAAGTGTTGATTTCGGAAAAGAATGTACACTTCTTGTTAGTTAATCTGGCAGCTAATGCATTTTTGTTCTTTTAGTCCGCAACCCTGACAGGTGTTAATGCATCAGCAAAACAACAGTCCACGTGACTTTTCTTCGAACTTGGTCAAAATTGCTATCTCAATGGCACAAGTATATCAAAGTTTCTCTTGCAACAGGAACTATAGTAAGACTGTCAGAAGTTCTGCAGTTGAGATGTCATTCCATGATCAGCAAAAGCTTCAAGCATATTAGAACCATACGACTGCTGCTGCAAAGACGGTATATAAACGATAGCAACCTGGAAAAATTACAAATTCATTCTTTGAAATATGTCTTATGCAGACACTTTTGAGGCTGACCACCAGCAGAGCCGTCCTCAAGATTTAGTGCTCCCTTTTGCGCCCATGTTTCTTTCACCAGTTTTAAGAACGTTCTGGCCTACTAGAAGAGCTAACCTGAAAGTAACTATTAGTAAGAATAGTTGCATCGGTTTCAATAACTAAACTTACTCAACAAGTTCAACCAGTTTGTGAAAGAATGATGAGTATTAAGATGCCCAAAATGCATGTTCAATTTAGAGCTAGTTTGTACAATTCAAAAATTATTGGACATGTATGAACAAAACTCCCTTCCGTTTCTCTTTGGAATAGTTGAATAATAAATAGGAAAGAAAATTATTTTCAGAAGTTGAAAGAAACTGTTCATACGTTTTTTGTCAAAAAGAAATCACTTTCAAACTGATAAGAAATAAGTTCAAGAGCAATAAAGCAGATTTTATGTTTTCGCCTTATCAAAGTCTTTCTAGATTCTATACCAAAACCTGTAAACCTACTTATGGCATTAAAAACAAACACAGAGATCTCATCTGAAAATATTTTAAGCAGATTTTACGTAAACTTCATTCCTGCGGAATCGTTTTTGTTTTTGCTTTCAAAAATTCGCAAAAATATTGCTTGCCTCTACAAGCTGCCAGTTTCTTAAACTTCCTGAACGATCGACAGCAAAAGTCAATTTCCATAAACTCAAAGGCAGCACTTAAAAAGGGGCTTTCTTTACTTACAGCAGCGCGTACTCATTGTTATCATTCATGCAAAGCAACCAGTGAGAAATATCTAGTTCACATGATTCATTAGCCATCACTTATCAGCTGAAAAGACATCAGAAAGTTGCAGCTCAAACACGATACATCTAGATGTGAAAAAGGCATTATTTATTGGCGAAGTAGACGTCGTTTCGATTGAGAACTGAGATTTTTGATAACTTGAGCTAGGACGTTTTAGGCCGGAATTCAAGAATTAGCGCCCACCAGCAATGGCGTGTGCGTCATATCTCCGCGAACCGAATCACAAGTAATGCATGCGTTGCAATAGCTGTGCCTGCGAGATTGGTAGGAGGCAAAAACCTAAAACGTCCTAGCTCAGTTGATAACCAATATAAAACAACAATGACGTCTATTATTTGAATTCGTCATTGACGACAAAGCATGTACGATTAACCAAATAAATACAACGTCATTCTACTTGCTGTATACTGCTCTAGACGAAGGGAATTTACAGTTTTACGCAATTTCGACTTCTAGATGAGAGGGGAAAAAATAAATTTTCACGAATGTTACAACCATATGCTTGCAGTGTTGTTGGTATTTGTCCTTTTTCCATATTTAGATGGTCTTGTGGAAACTTGAACGGAAAGGTTTGTTCGTGATTAACCTGTCAATCCACTGAGTCAGCTAAGTGAAAAATATGACAAAATGAAACGAAATAGGTATTTATACCTCTCAGTTTTGTATTCCACGTAATTTTTAAGAATCGAAAGACTTAAGTATCTCTCCAGATATTAAGAAACTGATTTTATCTGTATGCTCTGAGACAGTCGCCTCACTGGCTTAACGTCTGAAGCCGGTCCGAAACTTTTGAAGTACGATAACCTATTGGACATTTTCTTTTTTCTCAATTTTAATTGATGCAGCTGGTAAGTCATTTATTGATGACCTAAGACCGCATGTCTGCAAAGTTTACGGAGATAATAGAACAGCAAGTTTTTTTATCCCAGACTGAGTATTGTGGTGCAACGTGGACACGCTGCTGCAGTTCTCTCAACGTTGCTTTCTGGACAAGAAGTAGAAGAGATTTGTAACCATTGATAATATTTAAATTTCATCTTCGTAGGTGTTGTGTTGAATATTGATTAAAGTATTTGTTACTTTAATTTGTTAATGCCACGTCATAAAGTTGGCATTGCAATGCTGCATTCATCTCAAATTGCCTAAGGATCTGTTATAATTTCCATTGGATGAGTTTTGGATTGGATCTAGATTGTTAGCAGACATACTTTATGAATTCTGTTCAATTCAGATCATGATTGATTTTCTGTGAGCAAATTCTTGTAAGGCTTACCAAAGAACTTTGTATCATATTTTTCTTTTTTAATCACAAATCCTTTTTTATTTATTTTTGCAGAATATCTAAGGCATTCAAGAATAAAGATACTCCCTCACGATTTACTTATAACAAGCAATCACTTATTGATGCCCAGTGGCACTTAAAATTGCCAACGACTTTAAAAATTGAAATAAGAAATTCTAGAAATGTTAAGACTGATCAAGATTGTAGTATTGCTTTGATCGTAATTTAATGAGCCGGAGCAGACCGGATGAAATGCTAAGATATTTACATTAAGCTGATTATACAGCAATATTGAAGGTACGGCTTGTTTATATAAAGTGTGAATTCTATTGAATTACCTTACTGCCTTCTTCAAACAGCTTAATACTGCTGAAATATGCTTTGTAGATGAATCTATTATTCCCTGTTATGGACATCACAGCTCAGAGCAATCTATAGGGCGTAAACCATTTTGTTTCAAATTCAAACTGTGGTATATAGCAAGTCCCTCTGGATATTTACATCATACTGAATCTTACTGTGGTGCATCAACAGAGTTACCCCAAAACGAGTTATGGTATTGGCGGGAATATCGTGTTAGGCTTGACAAAAACAGCTACTGTGCTTCCAGATACAAAAATTTATTTGCTAATTTATTTACATCGATTACTAGATAAACTGACTTACATGAGACTTGGGGGTACTGGGACGCTTAGGCAAAACAAATCACTAAAAACATAACAACTTCCGATAGCAAACAATTTGCAAAAACTGAAAGGTTCTTATGAGTACATGTCTAAAAGAAGTTTGTAATTGGTGAGATGGAGTGACAACGCCGTAGTTACATGCCTTACCAATTGTGATATATTAGATCTCATTGCAAATGCCGAAAGATATTCCAAAAAGAATCACAAAAAGATAAATTGCAAAAGTTCCTGGGCCCACATCAATGTATAATACTAGTAAGGGCAGAGTCGATCTAAATGATCAATTTGTCGCTACATACCGGACAGCAATCAGAATTAAAACATGGTGGTGGCTTTTTTCCGCTGTGCTGTTCATATACGTGTTGTCCAAGGATGCCTTCTTTATAGAAGCCTTGGGCATAACATATCGCAATTAGAATTCAAACGGCAATGTACTTTGCAGCTTTTGAAACTGTACGGAGCATTATGTGCTGGACCAGGTCCATCAAATTCTTCTTTAGGAAAATCCAGTATTATAGAGGATATGCAAAGGTCGTGTTATAAGGAAAGGGACAAGTAAATACCGTCGATGTAATGTTTGTGGCAACAGAATATTTTTTGAATGTGAAAAGTGTGCAGTGGCCTTGCATCTTTAAAGGCTGTTTTGGCATTTTGCATAAATAAAGCTTAGATATTATCATTCTTTTTCTTCTTATTTTAGTATTATTATTAATTTTCATATACACAGTAACTTAAATATGATAGAAATGCTAATATGTCCAGAATAGCCAAATTTTTTTATTTCATGCCATGATGTGTCCAGTGGCATAAAAGTAGCCAACTTTCTTTTTGTACATGCAATTAAGAAAAATTGATCATACGTCATATGTCTTTTGTGGAGCAGCTTCCAAACCTCGTGACACGCGAAATGCGCAAAAGATGGAGCTTCCTGCACAAGAAAGAGATAGAAAATTAGAAGAATCGTGCTTTTTCAAAAACATTCGCCCTTACATTAGCGGATATTTTAGCTTAGGTTTATTTTGTTTTGAAGTAGAAGAAAATTGTTTAAAATTAGCAATAGCATCAATGAATGGCAAAGACGCAAACAACTTGACAACTCAACGCACCAACAGCTTAGACAAGAATGACGCATGACGGTTAGCAACGTTTTTAGCTTGAACTGTAGGGCCGTCCGGCTAAAATTTGTCTTTTGCACATCAAAGGTTTGGCGACTACTCCTAGCCTTAATAGTCTTATTTTTAAAATAAAAACCAGAAATCATGTTTTAGCTTATTTCATAAAATTATCTATCAAATTGACAGTTTAAAAACATTTAGAAATCATCAATTTATAGGTTATGTGTAGGCATACATTGTGTCTAAGCTACTCTCTACAGAGGAATTTCATAGCCTACTGAGAACTGAAATTTTAATGATTGCTTGGTAGATGTACCAAAGCCTTTTTCTTTATTTTGTGTGGTCAGGGAAAATCTGCGCGTAGACACCCTACGACTCGTATCGTAGGGTAGTGTGGGGTTGGCGAGCTACTAAAATCTCCTATCCACTTTCCGATGGTTACTCTCTACTCCGGAACCACACGATCATTACTTCGGATCGGGTGCATAACGTTGCGCAGCCGATGATGCTATGCCACAACGTTTATATGTTCGGTTTTTTGTCCTTGTTTCGGTCGCTTGCCTCTACTTGTCAATAATATCTACACGAGTTTTTTTTATTACCTTTCTCTTTCTTGCTCTATTCTAGCCTTCATGACTTTGGTTAAAGAGTTAGTAATACATTTCTATTTTTCTTAAGCCACCTTATTTCCAGGAGTTAGCTCCTCTCCTAAGGTGGTTTTAAGCTGTGTTTTTTCTGCATTAAACTTGTTGCAATTAAATATTGCGTGTTCTGCGTCGTCGATGTCATATCTGCAAAATCTACACTCGTCCGTTTCTGCCTTCTTTATTGCTCTCAGGTACCCGTTGAAACTACCGTGGCCGGTTAGCGCCGGGGTAACGTGATAATTCAATTTGCCATGTTTTCTTTGGGCCTACTATCCAACTTTTTGAATTGGTGTCTTCGTCCACTTGCTTTTCTCCGTATCTGCGTTCCAGGGGTTTTGACACTTCTCGATAGTTTTCCTTCTGGCGTTTTTATGGTTTCTTGCTTGTGGGTCTTTATTATATGCTTTAGTCCTTTCACCGACTTGAAGTTCGATAGGAATGAGGCCAGCGATGGTTAGTAGCGCGTCCGTCGACGTAATTCTGTACGCCGCCGCGATTCTTAGAGCCAACTTTCTTTGGACTTTTTTGAGTTTTTGTAGATAATTAGCTACCTTCAGGCCTTTACCCCAGACGGGGGATGCGTCTAGCATAACTAACGTTGCCGCCGACGTCAGGACCTTTCTAGATCCTGTGTGTGTGTGTGTATGTGCGTGTGTGTGTATGTGTGGGCCTCCTATATTTGGCATCAGCCTATTCATTGCCATTGCTTGAAGGCCAGCTTTATCAGCAATATATTGGATGTGCTGCTTGTAGCATAGGTTTTTATCTATCTATTATTTGCAATACGCTCCAACTCTCTTTCTTTCTTAGCCACCATTACCATTGACAAGTCATCTGTAAGGCCGAAGAGGGTAGCGCCATCCGGTACTAGAATTCTCATCACCGCATCGTAAAGGATATTCCATAGTAGCGATCCAAGGACCGATCCTTGTGGAACTCCGCTCGTTATCTTCCTTGTTTCCTTTGGTATCTTCTATAATGGTACTTCTATCGCTTAGAGTTTTTTATATTTTTTCTTTCTAGTTCTTTTGTTATTCCCTGCCAGCTTGTAAAGTTGAACGCATTCTTTACATCTAGCGTAATTAGTATGCCTAATTTGCTGGTGTTTTGGGTTCCTGCCCTAGCCGCTTTGACGATACTGGTTACGTCTTTTACGGCGTCCGTCTTCCATTACGGAAGCCGTATTGCCTCGGGTCGAGGTCTCCCTTGTTTTCCACTTCCTTTTCTAATTTGTTTTTGATAACATGTTTGTACAGTTTACCTATTACATCCAATAGGCAAATCGGCCTGTACGTAACTTCTCTTTTTACGTTTTTGCTAGGTTTAGGAACTAACATTACCCTCGCCACTTTCCATTGACGAGGGAACATTCGCCCTGGTAATTTTTAGCAAGCCCAGCTCTTTTTGGATAATAATTTTTATTACTTACCAGGGGATACCATCCGGTCCGGAAGCTTTCTTATTTCTTATTTTTGTTTCGACGTTTTCTAGTTCCTCAGTTTGTACGAGTTTAATGTCATTTCTTCTGATTGGGTTCAGGCTTGTTCTACTTGAGTAGGAAAAAGTTAGTTGCAGATCGTCTGCATCTTTTTCAGCAATATGTTGGTTCTGCTATTTTTTGTTCTGATGTGCTTCGTAACTATTTTATATCCTCTACCTCATCTGTCATTGTCAATTTCTTTGCAGAGTCTTTTCCAGTGCGTTTCTTTGGATTTCTTAATTTCCTTTTTGAGTTTCCTTCTGACTTGTTGATATTTTTCTTCTGCTTCTTCGGTTTCTAGGTTTGTATGCTCTTCCGTTTCTTTGCGATTCATGCCTATTTTTTTTTCTAATTTTTGTAAGTTTTCTTCTGGTGGAAATACTTAGTTTCCTGGTGTCGGCGATTTGTTCGTTCCACCAATATACACCTTTCCGCGCCTCCCCTTTTTGGGATTTTTCAGGGTGTGTTGACATATCATCTGGAGAAGTTTTCCCAATTCTTTCTGGTTTGTTGATCTGTTGAGATTTATTCTTCTACTGAGCGAGTCGAGTACCCTTCCTTCTTCGGCTTCTTTATACCTCCATGCCGTAGTTTTTGTTGAGCTTTGGTTTAGCTCAGTCTTTCTTATCTCTATGATTACGTACCACAGCCTTTTAAAAACTGTTTCGGTAATGCCCATTAAAAGTTATTCATTGTAATCAAGTTTAAGCTTTTTGTAGAACTAGCTGCTTTAGCTTATCATGGGATTTATTAAAGGGTTGGTTTCCTAGAGCAATTTATGCTGTATTACATTATAGATTGCCGATGCTTTTCAATTATCATTGATAATGAATTGGTTTTAAGTGAAAAGAATTATTAGTTTAGTTTACTGAAAAGTTGCCCAAACAAAGACCAAAATAGAGCTGATTATCGGTTTCAAAATGTAAATAGTATTAGCAGTTTGTAATATGACTGAAAAATTTTTTTCTCTTTTTTATTAATCTTGAAACAAACCACAACTCACCTACAAAACGCAATTAACAACGCATTGTGCATTGTTTGATTTCTCCATAAATAGAAATACGTGTACCTTATTTTCTTGTAAACACTATTTTTCAATTTACAGTGTTTTGATGTTTCATTAGTTCCAGAACGCAATTAATCGATGATTTCAAAGGTATAATAAAATGTTTGTGTTATTGCAGTGTATCTAATTTCAAGAGAAATAATTTATAAAAAAGAAATTCGTTGCATTATGTATTATATAGACAAGTATGGACATCAAAATTTAACATTCACTTTAACATTCTCATTTGCTAGATTTAATCGTTTCATTGCTTGCACTAGACTGTAAAACTGTTGAAGTCTGAACTTAATAAAATCTGTATGGAAGCTCCTGACGTCATTTCGGTTACTAAGTTAATGTAAATTTCCTTGGTTTTTTTTAAATTTGAAGTGTTTCTCTGTTTAATTTCAATATCTTCACTTTCAAGATGATGAGTAATGAATATTGTACACCTGGCCGATTACACTTAATTAGTGCAATTTGATTGGTTTCATTGCCAAAGGCCTTAACAATCTTCTGTTGCAACATAATGCAATAAACAAACGGAAAATAAATGAAATGCTGTATAGATCATGAACTTAGAAATAGTCAAATCATCTATAGTGCGGTCTAATAAAAAAAAATTGTTACCTTTATGTCAGACAATAAAGACAAAACAGACAAGAAAGTGAACTCTGTATCCAATAGTGGATATATGAAGGCTAAAAAACAATGGGTTAGTAGATCTGCATGTTAGCATTATTCCAGTTTTCTTCCAGGATGTAACTGAAATCCCATTGATACTCTTCTTAAATTTGAACCGGATTTGATTGAAGCATACACCTTATATTTACAAAAGAGGCCAGTGTGAATAAAGCAACGTCTGCTCAGGCATAGGCATTGCATGATATTGAACTTTTATAACCTTGAAAAGCAGACTTAGGTTTTAAATGGTAATGCAACAGTAAGTCAGTAGTGTTTAAAAACAAGTTTCTTAACTTTACCTAACTTTAGAATGATTACACAGTACATATAAACTTTCTCAAAATCACGAAATAATCAAAATAAAAAAATGAAGATTTAGGTTTTGTCGTCACTGTCACAGCATTGTATATCCTTGATATTGCTTCCCATAGTCCGCAGTTTAATATCGAAATCCTACTAGTTTAAATAGCTAATTTGAAAATTATATAACGTGACATCTGAATTTATAATCAAAAAAATTCTTAGAGTTCCGTCTACATAAAGATGGACCTTCAGGAAGATGTTTGCTCTTGACATTTTATCCTTATTAGGTTTGAAAATCCATTCATAATAATATAAGCAATGGCAATTTATGTATGAAATAAGCACAATTATAAATTTGTTCCATATAAAAGAAATTTAGCAGAAAATTGCTTATACTTTCTTGTTTACATAATTTAATCTTTAACTAATTTAAAATTTATATTTAAAAAACCTTGACTTTGTAATTTAAAGAATTATAATATATTAATCTTTTGTTTACAATAATAAATCTTTATTTATAAATTAATGTGCGTTAAATACAAAAGCAAATAAAAAAAGGTGTAGTTTGAAAAAAAAAGAACAAGGAAGTGGTGCTTGAAAAAAGCCTCCATTCAGTTTTTACGTTTACAGAGCAAACGTACGCTAGCATATTACGTTGAGGTAAACATGTTTTATGTGAATACATAACGATCACGAACCAATATGTAAAACTACTTTTCTTCGAAACCATACAATATTCATTCTTTTTTGAATAGCCTTCTTTAAAATACGTTCCTTGAAGTTATGGCCCTGTCCGAGAAATGTCCATTGTTTCGTGCTAAACAGTGCAGTGCACAGCTAAGGTCTTTGGCTGTTCAAGATTCGATTCTTCTTTGGCTGGTAATCCGCGAGTTTGTCCGACTGACTGTGAGTTGAAAATGTAAATTTATCTTTATAGTCTGACAGTGTTGAGATATAAAAGCGTGGTTGTTGTGTGAATGTCTGGATATTTCTCAAAACATCTTTTTATTATTAATTACTTTCAAGTTATCACATAGGACTTCTCTTAATAAAACCGTCTCCAAGAGAATAGTTACAAAAAGATCCTGCTAGCAGGTTTTTAGAACGTTAACCTAAAATATAAATCAAAAGTGATGGTTGCTGAGATAGGGAAAAAATTGTATAACAATGCTATTACAATCAACAACGTATGGATATTATTAATGGACTTTGTGTTGTTACATAAATTCGAAAATAATCGTGGGAATATGATTGAAAGCGTTTAATATTATGTAAATAGAGTCCACCCACGTATTCATAATGATATGCACAGATCTTGATAGTTTTTGCAACTGAAACGTAACATACAAAAACATTAATATTGTTATCGCTTGAAAGCAACTTCTATCTTCTTAATTACCTATAACTAACAAGCGGCAGCATAAATGATATTGCGACAATAACGAAATGTTGCTGCTACATAATTAATGAAAAACAAAACAAAAACCATGCAATATGTAGGTTTCAGAACTCGTAAACAGGAATATTATTGATTTATTTTTACGCAAGGAATGGGAGCGTTATTGTATCTTGAGTCAAAAATAATATTTCCACTTTCAATTTCATTAAAAAAATTCTGTTCTGTCAAAAGTCTCAGTTTGTAATTCACTTTATATTTAAATAATCAGGCCTAGCTGATTATAAGACATACTAACTCCGGTTGAAATGAAAAATGGTAATCTGGTTGATTACGACTATATTACATTGAACCAGTTCTAAGGATTCATTACTGGGTACATTGTCGAACAAAACGAACTACCTTTTTATTACAACACCAGTT
This sequence comes from Ignelater luminosus, assembly GCA_011009095.1. Lineage (NCBI taxonomy): Eukaryota > Metazoa > Arthropoda > Insecta > Coleoptera > Elateridae > Ignelater > Ignelater luminosus. Next base: position 61,994 of record VTPC01002661.1, on the reverse strand, counting down.
AGTAACCATCACAAGTAACAAAATTGCTTTATAAGTTTCAGCTACAAAACTGTTTTGTTTTATAAGTGGTATATAACTGCTTTTTTAATGTTATAAAAGATTTTCTGACAGTATCAATTTAGAGTTTTCACAAGTCAGTGTAATGCTGCTCTTTGGTCAAACATAGTTTGACTCTGTACTCTCGAATATCAAATTCAATACCCAAATTTACTTTTCTTCTTCATTTAGATTATTTGATGGCTGCGATTAAGATTGGTATCTTGACGTCTGATGAGAATATTTTGTTAACCTCTTCTTCTTTTTTTCTTTTATGCCTGTTTTTCTTCACGTTTTAAATGGATTTGTTAGAGGTTGTTTACCAGCTATCGGCCTATCTTTTCAGTGGTCTGCCAGCGTTCCCCGTTTCCAGTTGGTCTTGAGTCTCTTATTACTGTAACGCGCCACCTCTCGAATATTCTAGAAAAAGTCCCGAACAAGCTGGTCGAATGTGCCGGAGAAATCTCGAACTATCCAGAAGCTTCCACCGTCGAATGTTCCAGAAGGAACGGGAACTTTCTGGGCTCATCAAGAACCACGCGGAAACGAATATAAGGCTGCGTTGACCGAGCAGAAGGCAGTTCTACAGTCAATCAGCTAGTAGTTACGAACGAAATAAATGTTAATTAGTGATAAATAAATTCTTCTGTATATAAATAAATAAATAAATAATTTAGTGTAAATAAATACTGGAAATAAATTGTAATAAATTAAGTAAAAATAAATATTAAGAGTAAAAACACGTTTTTGTCAAAACGTAACATTATTTTAATCAGTCATTTGTCTTCGGCACGAATTATATGGTTATTCTATTCTTTTTTTCTTCTTTTGTTGAATTTTATCACATTTTCTATTGCGCATTGCTGCCTAACCTCCCGTTTTTTACTCTATTTTTTCTTGTTTTTCCTATGGTTGTTCTCAGTGTGTTGTAACTGTTTTGTTTTTCTCGGGTGTTAGCTGCATATGTCAAGATAGGTCTAACTATCGTCTTATAGATCTTTACTTTATTTTCAAGGCTTAGATATTTGTTTCTCTAGGTAATATCTCTTAGATATCCGGATGTACGAGCTCCTTTCATCGCTTGTTCTCTTACTTTTTTGTATGTGTTGCGGTCGCCAGATATAGGAATTCCATGACCACTTCGATCATTTGCCCTTCGATTTCCAGTTTGCACCTGATAGGCTCCCTTGATATCACCATTGACTTTGTTTTGTCTGTTGATACCACCATGTTATATGTTTTTGTTGTTATTACCAGTTGGTGGACAAGTCCTTGAGTGTTTTCAGTATTTGCTATTAATAATGCGTCATTCTTGTTATTCATCTTGTGTCCCTTCAGTGTTTTTGTGCTGTCTATTAGTTTGTCCGTTATTAAGTTGAACATAATTGGATTTAGCGAATCTCCTTGGCTTATACCCCCTGTGCACTTGATTTCGCGTGTGAATTGGCTTCCAACTTGGACTTTTGTTTCTCCGTTTGCGTAGATGTCATTTATGACTGATAATAACTGCGTGGGTACTTCTTTTTCTTCTAGGATGTTAATTACATCGCATAGTCTTACCTGATCGAATGCCTTTTTGAGGTCGACGGAGCACATAAAGGTCGGAACTTTATATTCGATCGCTTTCTCGATTATCTGGCGAACTATAAATATGGCATCTGTGGTGACTCGATTCGGATGGAATCCCTGCTGTTCTTCATTCATCTCCAGGTATGGTTGAAGTTTTCTCAATATTATTTTTGTTATTAATTTTTGTGTCGTGATCAAGAGTGTAACACCGCGGTAGTTATCTGGGTCACTCTTTCGTCCTTTCTTAAAAATCGGTATCATCACACTTGTTTTCCATTCTTTTGGTACTCGACTGGTTGTTATTATGTTGTTAACTGTTTTCCAAGAAATTCACCGCCGTATTTCCATAGTTCGTTGGCTATTCCGTCGTATCCAGGAACTTTTCTATTTTTCAATGTTATCAGTGCTCTATATATATATATCTTCTTCTTTTATTTTTATTGTGTTATCTTCTGCTAGTGACAGAGGGGTCGCTATATATTCTTCATATTGGTATAACTCTGGAAAATATACTTCCTAGCCGTTATACTAATGGCGTTAATTTTAACAGTTTCACTGACTTCTGCTTTCCTATTTCTGAGCACCTTCCACAGTTTCTTCTGAGACCCATACATGTCTGTTTCCATATTTCTTGTAAACTTCTTCCAATACGATTTTTTAATTTTTCTTATTTTTCTATTGGCTATGTTTTTCTCCTCTATGTATAGTTGTTTATCTTGGGGTGTTTTTGTGGTTTTGTATTTTAGGAATGCCTTTCTCTTTTTATCTGCAATCTCTTTAACTTCTTTCGTGAACAATGGCGTTTTATTGTATTTGTACTTTTTTTTTCTATTGCTTCTCCCGCGGCGTTTAATAAATTCTGTTTTAGTTTTGTCCGCGCATCGTCTACTTTCTCATTAGCGTTTGTAGGATTTTCTTCGACTTTCTCCTGTAGTCGTTTTTTATATAAGTCTCTTGTGCTTTCATTTTCTAGTGATTCTATGTTGCGTTTTTTAAGATATTCTTTCCTTACTTTGTCTGATAGATAATGTTTCAGTTTTATACAAGAGTAGTACATGGTACCTGCTTATGTTGGCCAAGCTTAACGTCCGCACTTCTAAACTTTCGGGAAGTGTGAATTGTCTGTTAGTTATAGCATAGTCTATCATAGACTGCTGGCCTTGTGATCCAAAAAATGTATATTTGTATTTTAAATTATGGTCAAAGAATGTGTTATTGATTCTAAGGTTGTTCCGACCGCAAAAGTCGACAAGGAAATCTCCGGTATTATTTCTTGTGGGCTCGAGGGCGCGTTCTTTAACCCCTGAGAGTGTGTCGTTTTCTATTAGGGCGTTTAAGTCTCCTGCAATTACGGCATGATGGTTTGTTGGTATTTTTTCTTTTATGTTTTGCTATTCTTCATGGAAATGTCTTCTTTTTTCTCTTGGTTTGGATGTATCTGGAGCATACGTGCTGATTACATATATACATAACTGTTTTCGATTTTTAATTCTACCCTAAGCAGGTTGTCATTGACATAGTCAATTTCATCAATGCACTGTTGAAACTTTTTGTGTAATAGAATTCCTACGCCAGATGCGGCTCTTTCGTTTTTTCTTTTTCCGCTGTAGACAAAAACATAATTATCTATCATCTGTGTTCCTTTGCCTTTTTTCTTAGTTTTCGAGATATTATACATGTCTAGATGTTTTTTCGTTGTTTCTGTAATTATTTACTGGCACTTGTTGTTCCATGATCTAACTTTCCATGCCCCGATTCTTAGAATGTCTCGTTTTTCAATTTTATTGTTCCTTTTTTATTGCCGAGTCTTCATCTTATCATCCGTCCTAGTTTCGAGGCTATGCATGATTCTTTGAGCACATTATGATTTTACCCGGGTAGGCAGCTAACCTGACCAGAAACCCTCCTCCTTTATACGGGCTTAAGACCAGCAGTGGCCATCGCTGAGCTACTTAATCCACCCAGCAGCGACCACAGGCGGAGTTATTTTGTTAGCAAGATCTTAAAAACTACATTTGGCACAATCCTAATTTCTACGATAGCGAGTCAAAGCTCGAAGTAGACTAGGACCAACAAACATACTCGAGCTGTTCTAAGAAACGGAACTAGCCGACTAGACGGTTAAGTTTGGATCACTTTTGAAATGATCAGTTCAGTTTGACATAATTGTCAATACAATACAAGTAAACAGAAATATCATGTGCGGAAAGACGCATCAACGAAATCATCACCAAGACGGTGCTTAAGAATATACATAGTACATAGCGATGGAAGACATTAGGGTTGTTGAAACTGCAAAGTTTTAAATAATCGTGTTTTAAAGAATCTTATTCACTTATCAGCACTTCCTGATTTTTCTTCTTGGTTCTTTTGCAGACTTTCTGAGTTTTTCTATTAGTATCCAACCCATGTAACTCAATTTTCTTGCAAAATGCTCTCCAGGAATCGATGGCTCAGTCAAATAACCACGGTATACTACTCGCTTTTTTCAAACGAGTTTCGTGCGTGATTAAGGGGGGAGGGGACAGAAGAACAGAAGTAGGGCCCAATGTGTGCAGAAGGTTTTTTAAATTTCATCTACAATAAGTTTTAATTGTTAGTAAATTGATACTTGGGTATTTTAATTTACAGTAGAACCTCGATTATCAGAACCTTTATTATCGAAACCCTCTATTATCCGAACTCACCAAGCCCTCGACTTTTGTTTTAATCCACGCGCTCTGAAGGTGGGGAGGGAAGACATGGGTGTTTTCTGGAAAGACAGGTACCGGTAGGTGTATTGGAGTTTGGTGAGAGCTGGGATAACAAGGAGAGTGCATTGCCAAGGCGACAAAGCCTCCTCTCCCACTCAACCCTGCCGCTGTTCGCTCGTACTAGACGTCAACGGTTTAATTTGGTATGTAATGTTGATTGTTGCCACGCGGCACCTGCTGACCTTGATTTACAATTGACCTTTTGTTTATTTTTTCGATGTCTCTACCGAGTTGAAAACGAAAACAAGTAGTGTTGTTCCATCAGGGAGCGTATGGAAAAAAGATGAATCACCCCAATTTTTGTTAGTGTTGTACGGTGTGGAAAAGTCAACGATTTCGGACCTTAAAACAGTTTGACAAGATTTTAACATTTGCGAGCAAACTCGACTGCGATGACGGAAAGTTGAAGTGTAAATCTATAAAGAGATCCAGGAACGACTGTTTGAATGAGGCTGTTTTCACGTGGTTTTTCCAAAAACGTTCTTTCGGGCAACCTATCAGCGGTTCCTTGGTATGTGAGAAAGCTTTAGACTTTAATAAAAAAAATTAGCGACTAACCATAAATTTTCATCAAGCCAAGGGTGGTTGGATAAATTTAAATCTCGGCACGACATCCATCAGCTTGATATTCAGAATGAGAAACTGAGTTCTGACTCTTCATCTGCCAGTGTATTTGTGACAAAGTTTTTAGAAATTTTAAGAGAAGAAAATTACGAGTTGATGATGAAAGTGGTCTATGTTGGAAAAGCTTACTCTCTAAAACACTGGCATTCAAGAGAGAAATGCCAGCCCCAGGAGACGAGAGAAGTTTTAAAGTCACCTTTCTACCCCCTAATATGACATCAAAAATCCAGCCAATGGATAAAAGTGTCATTGAGACCATGGAAAGGAATTACCGGAAGCAACTTCTATGTAGACTTCTGCTCAGGGACAATGACGACAAAGAAGAGGAGACTGACAGTGGTATCAAGTTCTTCAAGTGAATGGATATGTAGGACTATTGCTGCATGGTTGTTAACGCCTGGGATCTCAATGGGCCTACAGATGATTTACTGCCCCTGAGCGAAGGACATGAAGAACCTGAACTTGTGACCAAAGTGCTTGACACATTTGAATTTCTCAAAGTAAGTGATCAAAAGTGTCACTGAAACTATAAAAAAGAATTACCGGAAGCAACTTCTACGTAGACTTCTGCTCAGGGACAATGACGACAAAGAAGAGGAGACTGACAGTTCACTTCAAGTGAATGAATCTGTAGGGCGGTTGCTACATGGTTGTTAACGCCTGGAATCTCAATGGGCCTACAATTTATTTACTGCCTCTGAATGAAGGACATGAAGAACCTTAACTTGTGACCGAAGTGCTTGACACCCTTGAATCTCTCAACGGAAGAGAAGACTCTGATAGAGGACGTGCTGAAGTGGTTAAATTGCGATGACAACGACCAAGGATACCACATTCTGACTGACGAAGAAATTGTAAAGAGTGTTCTTTCGAACCCCAATGTGAATGACGAGGAAAAAAACGTAGACTGCCTTGGAACCTCCATCGGGACCCTCCCACGATGAAGCACTTAAAGCCATTTGCCAAATTAACTTGTTTTCTATTTTTGTTCAATTTTTTTGATTTGTTTGAGATTTAACTTCGATTGTCCGAACCACCTCTGGTCCTAATTAGTTTGCATAAATGAGGTTCTACTGTAGTTACTTCTTGCCTTGTTTATCTATTCCAACTTAATTACATATTTTATAAAAAGTCAGTAAAATAATGATGGTATTAACGAACGAGGGTCGTAGATAGCATTTTAAAGGTATTTCTCGGATATTCGGGGCAATATTCCATACTCACTTGAAGTGATCTTTTCTCAGGGATTTTTGATGACCTCCATGAACAGGAAAGTGTAGTGTTGTAACTATAATACTGCGGTGCCGTTGTCAATGTGGAATTACAACTGAGGGAATATCTCTGATAATTTCTTTAGATAATCTACAGTGCTATTTGATCTATTTTTCGAATATAAAAGAAGAAATCATTAGCATCACTATCTTAGCCGAATATAAAAAGTCACTTTTTTGCTTTTGAAGCTCACTGACGGAAATCTTGCAAAATTTTCATTTCTGTCATCAAATAACGATGTTAGTGAATTACAAAACGGCATCTGTCAAAAAAGTGGTTAATTTATCGTTTATTGATAGAATAACGATGTAAAATAGGTCTGTTAGTAAGGTTTCCTGCGAGAAGGCTGGATGGGTCGTTTAACGGACGGTGTCATTGCATTTTACATTCGAAAGCGTGAATTATCGCTCCTCGCTTAGGTGAGGGTGCCTCCAAGTAAACGAAATGATGGTGCCACTAAAAGAAAAGATGCTGTTTTGCATGATCTTATAGGTACGTCTGTTACAAGAGTAATTGAAGTAGGAATTCATAGGATGAATGTATGCGAGACTTTTACCGATGTTTTATGACCTTGCACCAGGTTTTCAGAATTAAACTAGGCACATAGGTAAAATAGAATTCTTTGGGACAGTGACACAGTTAGGTGGTTTATTATCTTAGTCCCGTATCTATGGCGGATACAAATACCTAGCGATTTTATGACTTATGGGATTGTAGTAAGATAATTTTGCTTTTTTGGTTTTTCATTTTCACCTGAGAATACTAACAATTTCTTTTTCTAAATATTAAAAATGCTCTTTTGGTGTGACTGACCAAATGTAATATTGTCAATAGACTATCTTGATGAATTAGGGTTAGTGAGAGATTGCAGCCTGAACGTTGGAAACTGAGCGAGTTTAAATGTCATTCATCTTTTTTTCTTTTGCGAATGAAAATCCTTTTCAGGCTAGTTGTCAATTTAATTAGTTCATTGAGAAAGAGTCAATAAGAGCAGTTATTGAGTTAGTTACCTTCTTATACTGTTTAGCAGCAAAATTGAAATTATAGTTTTAAGTAACTTGTTGATTTTATTTATTTAAATTTTGCCTTTGTAATTTTAACACACTGTTCTGTTTTTTATAATTTCTCAAAAGCTGATTTATAACTTTGGTAAGATTTTCAATTAGATTTTTTGCTTACCAGCTTCTCTGATTTTTTTTCTTGGTTTATTTAGATTTGTGTATTAAAGTGCCTAGCACATGTAGTAATTCATGTCAGTTTTCTTGTGAATGAGCAGCTGAGCAGCAGCAGTCTAACACTCGCCTCTTTCAAGCTCTTGTGCCCAATTAGAAGGGTAGCACAAGTTAACCTTTAGAATTTTAATTTTTGCTGTTTGCTTTAGAGGGTGCTAATGAGATTTTAGAATGTGCAACAAAGCATCGCTATTGTTAATCTTAGAGTTCAAACTTGATATCTTGTTTAGATAAAAATTACGCAACTACGTATCAGTTATCATTTGGTATTGCATATAAAGTTTCTAAATGAAAACTTAATTGAAACAACTGCAGAGAGTTCTACGAATATGTTAGATGTGAAGATAAAACGTTTAAGTTAACATAATATGTAGAATTAAATCCTGCACTGACGTTACTACAAGCAATCGCAATTACTTTCTATTCCAACTTCTTAAATAATTCTTTTCGTAATTCTACTGAAAAAGAAGGACTTACAGAGATTTATTGATCCATGTTTTACTAGCTGACGCAATTATTTGCGGTGGTGTATCAGTCTTGTTTATAACTTTCTCCTTGATTGTATAGTTTCAACTCGTTTAACACCAATAGAGATGTCGATTACAATTGATTGTGTTTCCGAATATTGCATTACGGTAGTTAAAAGCATTGTGATGTGCCCTCATTTACATTTGCTAATTGTTTTATGTGTATTTATATATGTACATTCTACTTCTCAGCATTAGTGTAATATAATCTTACTCAATTATCATTTTTATGTATTTTCCTATAGTTGGTTTTATACTTTACCTTTTTTTACAGATCTTGTCCTAACAACTGTCTCTACAAGAACGGTAAGTAACTTTCGCTATTATCATATTTAATGAATAGAGGATAAGACTAGTGAATCCTAATTAACTATATACCTTGTTATTGCTCTATTTCTTTGAGAATTTACCCTCTAAACTTCACATATAACATTGTATGTTTGTCAAGGCAATTCTTTCTATTTTACAATGATTATTAAATGACATAGATATTTATTTACAATGCAAATAATCGTAATGATTTTCAAAAATATTTATTACCTTGCAGACATGACATTCATTAATCCTTCTTTTTTCTGTCATAGTATCTATAAAAACAAGCACATTCCACCTTTTATTCCAAGCTGAATAATTAACATACCTAATACATTTTTAAATCTTGTCTTTCAACTTACTGATTACAGAAGAAAAAAAAAGGAACAAATACAAAAAGCTCGAGTAAGTTAAAATCGTGTTACTTTTTCAGTTCGACGTCCTTCTCGAGTTCAGTTACACACATATCTTTCTCGACAAGAAAAGGTGTTGTGTCTTGTGTGCGTGCAATAGGGGAAAGTAAAGGTCGCTTAATTAATGGATGACAGATAATTCTCCATCTGGTATACCGCTTTAATAGCAAGACGAGAACGGTGTTATGTCTTATGATTATGGTTCATTTAAGCTTAATTAAGCGGAAAATGCTTTCATCAAGGCGGATACGAGTACGGAATTCAGACACTTCTGAATTGACACGTGTTCGTGAAGGTTGTAACAGGAAGAAATAATGAGAAGTAGCTTACTTTATCTAAATTTAGAGTATATACTTTATTTCACAGCAAAATTCAGAGTTGTTTTGATAGATAAATCCTGTTAGATCTTTTTTTCTAATTCTTGCATTGAGAAGATTAGTACACAGTAAACCGGATATAGGAAAGATGTGCATTGAGAGATGTAGTTTCTTTTGCAGTTTATAGTAATTGTTTTGTAATTACGAATGATTGAAATTCCAATCACAATGTGCATTTCATGAATAATACATAAAACGTACGGTGTAATGTCTGTTACCTGCCGAGTTGAAGCATGTGCCGCTGATTGTGTTTTGCTTGCTATTACCAGGTAAATAAATAATCGACTTCTGGAATCTGCTCCATTGTTCTAAAGCAGCTCTTCTTGGTTTTGATTTATTTTTTGGTAAAACGGATTATTATTGTTGTCGTTGCTGTTCTTATGTCGTGCATACTTAATTCGTCTTTAAGCTTGTAAAATCTAGACTATACAACTTTGTGATTTTCTTGTTAAACTTAAAAGTAAGGCAATGGCAAGATTTTCTATAAATATTGCTAGCTGAACGCCTACATTTATTCCAAGGCTGCAATGAAATATTATATTCGTAGTAATTGAATTATAATCTTTTATAACACCGCTTTCAATAGTTGCGTTACACGAGGTAGTAAACATAATCATATTTTCACACATATTAAAAAAGGATTAACGTTCTAACCATTGTGGTTCTTGGAGTTTTTTGATGTTTGTGGTCTGCAATCAAGTTTTGAATAGTCATATGGCAACTACAGATATAATTCAAACCTACAATAGTGCACTCCTTTTTCAAAGTTGAATAATTCCTACAAAAAATAGAATAAAACTCATTTTAACTTACTCGCTTGGCTACTAGCAGTTTTATGTTCAATTTAATGACGTGAATGTGTATTATAAAATCGTTTGACAGTAAATTAAGCAGATCGACTTTTTTGCTTTTTAGTGCAGAAGTTTTTTTCCGGTGAGCGTGGATGGTAAAATACCATTAATATAACAGAAATAGATATCTTATCTTTCACATCCTCCTAGTTTATTTTCTTCTTCTTTGTTACTGATATAACCTCACCTCTCTGTGGGCGTTAGTTAAAATTTGCTAATTGCAACTGATAATAGTCTTTTGTTCGTTTTGTCTAAACAAATTCGTTTTTCTTCATAATTAAGTTGATGCAATCTTAGAGAATGAGTTTCTTTCGCTGTGACTTTCTAATCAAGCCATTTAAATATTGTCCAAACAAGGCCATGAAGCAGTATTTGAATTTAGATGCGTCAAGTTTTCTGTGGCCATCGCAAAAACCACACTTTGTTACTAAGGGAGTTGTCCATTCTATGACTTGCTCGCTGGTCAAGTACTACTTTTGTAATCTTTTAGAAGTATCATCTCTTGGCAGATGTGAAGAATTTTCCTTCATAGAAGAATGTGTACAGCAGCTAAAAGTTACTTACTTCTGAAAAATTCTATTTGTGTTTCCCAACTGTTCTGAACAATCATCGATCGTAATAAATTACTCCTCTGGCATGATCTTTGAAGTAACGAAACAGAGTCCATAGTCCGAATACGAAGTTTTCATGTCTGTCATTGTACTAATCCTGCTCGGTCATGTAGTCGTTTGAATCTACTAGAATCTTAAGCTTTTATAAGGAACGCTCTAGCCAGGAGCCGATACGACATCGACAGCGCTTAGGCGAATGCAAACTAAAATGTTGCACACGTTCTGTGATAGAAATTTAAAAAGATTCCTGTAAGTATTGAGCGATTTAGCTCGCATGTGAAACCGCTCGCAATGATCGATACCAAAGAAAGATCTTGTGCTATCGCGATGATGCCCAAATTCTTCTTGATTACGCGACTGCAGCAGTCGATGGCAGAAGGATCACGTTTAAGACTGTTGGCTCCTGACAAAGAATGAGCAACTACCCATTATAATCTAAAAAACTTAGGGCCTTTGGCACGCTTGCTTTCTAGCTAAGGTCGCTACTCTAATCAGTGCAGGGTTTAACAAAGTGCCTTGCTACGTGTAAACCAGAAAACATCAATACATAGACAGTCATTTTGATCAAACTCCTTGATTACAGCGCGTGTTTTGTCAATAGGTTTTTCATTTCAAAATGATAATGCGTCCTGATTGTTCGATGAGGTTTTTGTGTATACCTATGATCTGATATCTTGGGTTGAAATGCACTCAGAGACTTAAATAAGTAGTAGCTCTTAGGAAGTTTGTTTGTTGATTTACCTTCGATACTAGATTGTTATTGTAAGCTGTGCCCACTTGTTGCAGAAGGTACCTACACCATCCTAGTCTAGCTCTCTTATATGCCTGGGCTGTTACAAACTGTAGTTTTTTCTTGATCATTACTGCGTGCTCCAAACATTTAGAGATGAAATAGTCATATCAAGAGACTAAAACCAAGCAGATCCAAACCTGCAACCTGTACCTTATTGAAGCACCAACCGACTCTATCGGTGTCTTAAAGTGTCATACGTCTTCTTGTTGATGGTATATTGACATTCATTGGTTTAGATTTCTTGTTACACACATCCAATGTGTTTGTGTTCTTTCAATGTCATCGGACCACCTTGTAGGAAGGCGACCTCTACTTCGAAAGGCCTCCTGTCTAGGCCTCAATTCCATAATCCTTTTGGTCTATCTGTCTCCGTATACCTTGCTTGATGTGCAGCCTAGTTATACTTTAGGGTTGCTATCTCGCACCCAGGTCCTCTTTCTGATTTCAGCGTTTGTCACCCTATCTCTGAGAATCATACACAGCATTGCTCTTTACATAGCTCTTTCTTTACCGTGATCTTTGTAAGAGTCAAGATTTCTGATCCATATGTCAAAACGAGCAACACACACTGGTCGAAGACCTTTCTTTTCAAGCTCAACGGGATATTTGATTTGAAGACATGGCGTAATCATCCAAACGCAAAGGTTAGTCCTATGCGCCTCACGATTTCACGCGTTTGGTTGTCTCTTCCTAAACGTATCTCATGACCTAGATACTTGTATGAGTACACTTGTTGGATCTCTGATTTGCCAACTAGGATGCTTTTACTCATGACTAGATTTGTCATAAATTGAGTTTTATTGGTGTTAATTTTGAGACGAGCTTTTTGCGATGATGTTTTCAGTTGTTTTAACATCTATTTGGCTTTATTTATGCAGTCTGTAATCGGTACTAGATCGTCGGCGAACCTCAGGCGGTTAAGTGTCTTGCCGTTTATGCTTATTCCCATGTCCTCAAAGTTTGTCCGCTTAGACATATATTTCAGAAGTGTGGTAAACAACTTTGGGCAGATAACGTCACCCTGACGTACACCTCTCTCAATTTGGAAGTCTTTTGCTTTTCATGGAGTTTAACACAAGCTGTGGCACTCTGATAGATATGTCTGATTATGTTGATATACCTAGAATCTAGAGATTTCAACATTTTGTACTGATTGACAGTGTCAAATGCTTTCTCCTAATCAACAAACACAAAAGTCTAGGGTTTGTTGTACTCCGCGCACTTCTTTATTAGAGTTTTTTTTACCTGTAGATAGTCGTTACTGCCGTATCTAGACCCGGTTGTTCTCTAGGTTGGTAAAAGTCTAACTTGTTTTGTGTCATAATTCTCTTTCATATTTCTTTCATAAGTTCCTTTGTTTCTTTGCTTAGTTTATTTTTGTATTTACTTTGTTTTGCGCTGCACGTTTTCTCTGCTTCTTTGATGGTGTTTACAATGTTAGCGTTTACTAAGTCTATATCTTCATCTTCCTCTTGGCTGTTTATTTTCTTTGGATTTTGCTCAATTGTCTCTTTTAACTTTTCTCTGTTTTGACTTACTGGTTGTCTCGATGCCCTTGATACCATTTTAGATCTTTCCTTTTAGACATTTATCGTTACTTTTGCTCTAACGGCTCTATGGTCACTCCCTATTGTGAATTTGTTTTGTACCGTAACATCATAAATGGTATCTTTTCTGTTAACAATTATGAAATCAATTCCGTTTTTGGTCTTGCCGTCGGGGTTTATCCAGGTCCATTTTCTTGTGTTTTTCTTTTTGAAGCGGTAGCGGGTAGATACTCTTTCATGATCCCGATGGAAGATAGATCTATTTCAGGTAGGTTCTTACCAAACACCCATCAACCTCTTCCTATTTCTTATACCCCCTCCCCCACCAACACGCATAGGCCAAAGCAGTAGAAAAATTGGCCATTATATCCTCGTATGATGAATCAAAGATGGCAAGTAGAGAGTGCTAAGAAGAAACTACAGGAACTAGAAGACGAACTCTCAGATATAAAATGGGATGTCCTGGATATTAGCGAACATAAAAGAAAATGGGAAAATCAGATAACACTGCACTCTGGACATGTACTGTATCACGTCGGCAGAGAAGATGTAAAAGATGGAGGAGTTGGCATTCTGATTAATAAAAGACACACACAAAATATCATCCAATTTGAAAGTACAGGCCCTCGAGTGGCATTCCTTATACTCAGACTAAACTTCAGGTATACTGTGAAGATTATACAAATCTATGCTTTAACAACAAGCCACACACAAGAAGATATACATAAATTCTATGATGACCTAACAGCCGCACCTTTTCGGTACACACTTTTGATAGGCGATTTCAATGCCAAATTGGGAAGGATTTGGAGAAAGAAACAAAAGAGGACAAGTACTGTTAAACTATCTACTACAGAAAAGCCTTTACCAGATGAATATTGATATTAATGTAATCCAAATGAAGCACAGAGTTAGAAGGCCAAAACTACCGATACATAAAGTTATTTAATGGCTAACTGTGTGTTGCCAAACATGTCCTTCAAGTATAGAGACAAATAGGCAACACGTAAAACTTAAAATTGGGTTTTTATTGTAATGAAAAGAAAATTTATACCTCGTAAGTCGTATCTGGACGAACAGGCGCATGATTGGCCAGAAATGGTTAGCACGTTACTTTGAAGTGGCAAATGAAATTTCGAAAATGCGTACAGATGATAAACTGAAATGTAACTTTCCGTAACCTAGTTAACGACTAAAGGGTGATGATTTCTAGCCTATGACGGCTATTCAAGGTTCTCTGGCTTACTACTCCTGTAATTTATTAACATAAGTAAGAGGTTCGCCTGTACTAAAATAATTTAGTCTTTAAGACATTGAGTAGCAGCCAGTAAATGACATGTCTGATTTAATGACACAAATTGTCTTTCTTTAAATAGAACTTTTAAGTAATCTTCCTTTCTTCTAATATTGTCCCCCTTCTGTGAAATTTAACAATTTCTATTAGTAATAACGTGAGAGCATCACGCAGAAATTGATCGAGCCTTCACTTTATTTCTATTTTTATCTGAGTACTAGCCTGTAATAAACCCATCTTGCCTTGAAAGATAGATCGAAGAAATTGCTATAAGTATGTAAGCGGACCACCCAACGTAACAAAGTATAAAACGTGTTCTAGCAGTTTACGAGAATTAAGAAGAACTATTCGCGTCATTTTTACCACATCCATGACTGAATCCTGTTAAAGATCCCATCACTCATGATTATACGTTGCTATTGTTATCTGCACTCTCAGTAATGCTGGAGTAGATTCTTATGAAGCTTTCTTGTCTTATTCTAGCTAACCAATATGTTTTTGTATTCCTCTTTTATTTCTTAACGATTTTGATATTTGAAATTTTATGCGATCTTGGTTCCTTCAATACCTTTCAGTTGCTTTAAGAGCTCTTCACAAAAAATGATCTTTTATTCTGTTTTAAAAGAATATTAACAATATCAGCTAGTTTCGATCGTTGTGATGAAGCCATTGTTACACATAATAGTGTAACGGTAAAGCTAGGTGGTCGCTGATATGCATCAGCCCGAAGGCGTGACATGCATATCCAGATTGACATTCAAGATTCGCACAGGTAGTAGTCAATTAAGAACCCACCTGTGTACAGCACGTGAAATCTTTGGATGGAAAATAATCCTTTACTTCTTTCGATAATGGACCTCCTACGCACCGAGCCATGAAGTGATGTTATTCTGATATTAATGAGTTGACAGTAAAGGCGTAACGCTAATTGCGATGTAATTAATTAATGAATGAAGAATTTAATAAATTTTATATTTCCTATTTCATGATAGGCACTGTTTTGTTAAAATTACTGAAAGTATTCACGGAACTTTAGAGGTTGTAAATAATTTTTCGTGTTCATGTGAAATTATTCGCTTGATGTTTTATGAATACACTTTAGACCCACATGTACGCCTTTACATACATTATATTATCATAATTCTCAAACATAACAATTAATAATTTGTAAAACAAGCAACTACGACATTGTAAATTATGATGATTTAATTTAATATGTGATGTAAGAATAAATTATAATAATATGCTAATTATGGTGGGATATCTCGCAAGAATAATTCCGAATTTACGTCTCTACGGTGAATAATCAGCTGTGTGATTACGTTGTTTTAACTAGTTTCCAAAAGAACTTTAAACTACTAAAAGAAAATTAATCTGATAGCTTTTGGGAATTCAAAAAGATTGGTCTCTACTAATTATAAATATGCTAGTTCTAGAAATTACTAATTATTTTTCAAAATTATAATGAAAGCATATTGTTACCATAAGGGCATTGCAAAAACTGGTTATTTAAAATAATTACATCCTATTATTAATTTTCTAATTGTGTTTAGTTCGCTATGGTTTTTTTAATTTCTAAATAATTCAAATCAATTTATTCTATTGTTCTAATTATGATTATATTTTAAATTATGCTCTTTTAAGCTAAAACAATAGTGATTGGAAGTTGATGTTTATTCAATTTTTAAATTTTTGTTGTGTATACCGATTATAACTGGAATCGTGGTACACAACCTTACTGCAAATTCGAATAGTTCTTTATTTAAATTACTGAACGGTGTCTTTTATTTACATCTTTGTATTTACATTCTGCTATCTAACGTTTTTAAATTCCTGCCGACACTGTTTGCTATTCGTTCTTTGTCAATCTCTAATAAGACTTAACCACAGATGTTACGATCTTCAAGAGATTATTCTTTTTTCAAAATTTCAGACTTCTTGATTAAATCTCAAGGCAATTAATTTCAGTAAGATTCAGCTTCCGTTAAGGTACTATGAGTAGTATCTAGCAGAAACTGGAATGGCTCCAAATTTGTTATATAATCAGCGTAAAATTAGTAGAACCAGGACGGTGTGGGAATCTACGTTGGGTAAAGAAGGTACAATTAATTAAAAGTGCAAGATTTTCAAGGAAAATCTCTACTTATTTCTTGCTTGCAAAAAATAGAAATATTTAACTAAAGCTGTCATAACAATTGCAATAGCATTATTCTTTAAGAAACAAACAAGCTGACTTGCATTCATTTCTTATTTAGGAGACCATGGTTCAATGCATCTAGGTATAATTAACATACTGACTTGAGTTTGTTAATTATTAGATAACGGTCTTTTTAGATCGAAATGAATACGATTAAATTAACTGTGTTATAACTGGGTATGATATGGTTGACCAACAATTCGAGCATATTTGATCATATTCAGATAAGTAAACATCGTAACATCACTTTTTTATTATTAATTTGTCTTTTTTATTCCCACGCAGTATACTAAAGTTCGTCGAGTTTCTTTAAACTTCTCTTTTGTACAACAACAAATTAAGTAAACTCAGCTGATATAATTTAAAACATTGATTTACACCAATTACAAAATGTATTTGAGAGGGTGCGAGTACTAACTACTGCTTGGAAGGTCACAGTAGGCTACTTAAATAATTGTGATCTCAAGCTTGGGAAGAAGACAGAACTTCACAAATGAATATTTGATAATACCGACTAAACTAAGTTGTCATTTCTATGAGGACCTTTGTTGAAGCTCGAACAAGTACTTTCGCCACAGTTTCCAGAAGTGTTGAGTGTACGAATCAACAAAAATGCCACCGATGGTGGCCGTTATTTAGAGGACCTAACCTCTCTATAGCAGGGTAATGGGTAATGATGGGGCGTGAACCAGATGTCAGGCACCAAGCAGTCCCCCACACCAACCCATGGGCGATGCTATTGTTCAGTGGCGACGAGGCGATGCAAGCCGCGAGCCAGATCACGTAGGACTCTCAACGACCCTGATGACCTAAATGGAATGAATGAGCGCCCAAGGACATCCAGCAAGCCGCCGAACAGTGGCGCTGATAGATGTAATCGAAGAGACGGAGGACAAAATAAAACGGTTCCTTTCAGAACGGTGTTGATATTTGTGTAGTGAGGAATGTGAGAGTATGTATATGATTAGTGTCTAGGTGTGTTTGGTGTGCCGTGGACTGATGCAGAGGTTGTGAAACACAGAAGAGGTGAGAGGTGTTGAATATTTAGGGTTATCTAAGGGCGATTGGGGAGTTGTCTAGTAAGTCCTCCAGGTCTGGGGTCAAGAAAGTGGTATTGCCTAGGTAGATAGCGGAGGGGAACTTGAATTTGTAGGTGACATGATGGGTTTGGTGGCCGGCAGGCGTGGCGAAGATATCGAGTTGAGTTTTTCAATTGAGATCGATGGCTTGATGAACATATCGACCCTGAAGGGACTCGAGCCGCGCGTCTATAGGGGGAATGTCGGCCCTATCGCACACCTCCCCGGGAGGGTAAAAACGATCCAGACCCAGCATTCCCCGAGAATAGAGCCTTAAGGCACGCCGGCTCTAGGTGTGAATGGGTTGGAATATACGACTTTAACTCGGTGCTGTCGATGTGATAGGTAACTATTCTGCCGAAGCCTGGAGGGAGTTAGGCGTTAAGGAGCTTTAGAAGAAGTCCAGAAATCTTGCTGAAGTTACTGTATATATGGCATCTGGAGAGTCGGTTAGGTAAGGTCTTGATATTCGAATCTGACAACGATAAGCGGTAGATCCTAGGAAGTTATCTGAAGTCGGATGATTTAAAACGTGGATGTTATCAGATATTATAGAAATACGTTCGAGGGTTTAAGACTACTTGATCCGAAGAAGTAAAGCAATAGGTTCTACAGAGTAATGTGAGCATTATTTGCAATTTGTTTAACCCTGTAAGGATATTGCTATCATGTAACATTAACTTTCAAGTCCTACATTTATAAGATCTTAATTTCTATCCGCAAGTGGGCAATGTTACCGTTTGAATACAAGCTTATAAAACCACTACTAGAGTTCCTATACATATAAGGACAAGAAATGGGCAAAATAGTAGTACCGGTGGTCACATTCGATCCAAACTGATCATTTTCCAATCCAGTTTCCATAGCAACACACAACAAAGCAATTTCAGATATTAAGAATAACATGTAATTGGTGTATCACAAGATTGATCCGTAATAGCTGGTGTGATTCTGACTCTAGAAACGGGTTCGGAAGAGAAACTAGAAACAATGAAAGAATAGTTTAATACTGTTGTTTCTGAAACAAATCTTGAAAACAAATCTTCCGAGGAAGAAGAAGGAGTACAACCTATAGCGAGCAACAAACGTAAAAAGACTAAACCAGAGAAACTGACAAACACAAAATAGAAAATTCAATACAGCTGGATTACAAATGATCTTCCACAGAATACCAGCAGATAAGAACACGAGCCTTCCACAAATGAAAAGGTACTGTCTTCATTACAATATTTTATGCATTTTTTTCATTTGATATCATTCTAATATGGTAGATCAGACAAACCGCTACAGTACTCAAGAAACTGGTAGAAATTTAGATACAAACAGAGATGAAATAACTGACTTCTCAATTATCCTTATAATGGAAATTACTCAATAGATGATTAGTGATCTTTATTTAGCAGAATTGAGCAAGTAGCAAATTTGAGGTCAGCAAAGCAGTTCAAAGAAGATGAAGGCGGTCTATGCATTTCATCAATAACAGTTTACTTGCTAAAAGGACCAAGGACCAAATCGGGATAATTATATTCAAGAACGTATCGACCAAAAATTTTCAATAGATAGGACTATGGTGACTTGTAAGGGGGAATCTACGACAATATATACAGAGAAAACCCTACCAGTTAAGGTATCGGAAAAGAATTCCGTATCAAGCTTTATTTATGACTTCATACCGTATCAGCGCTCTGAAACATTTAAACAACTGAAAGATGCCAGAAATGAACTAACCGTTTAGGACCTAATGTTGTTATAGCAGTGAGCAAAATAAACCATAACCCACAGAACCAACAGAACCAACAGAAATCAAATCCTGAATTTAGGTACAATCAGTTCTAACAGAATAGCCGACTCTCTCCTCAAAGTACCTAGACAAGGTTTTGATGAAATCGGTCAGTACGTGCTTTTGGCTAGCACTTACAGTGGTATTGAGCACATCCAATCAGTAAGAAGAAAGGAAGATTGATGTGCCTTTTCATCAATAGTACTGTACTACAATAAGCATATAGAAGGGGTTGGCAAGATCAACGCTTTTAATGGAATTATACAGGGGACCTAGCTGAGCTAGGCGTTGGTATTTTACTATATTTACGTATGCTCACAAACAAAAACTGGAAAAAACTTGAAATTGAGCTCAAACACACTCGAATTACTTAAAGAAAGAAGAATAGCAGCAGACAAAACATCGGAAAGTTTTAAAGAATTAAAAAAGAGAGCCAAAAAAGAAATTCAAAAAGATAAGAGAAATTATAACACTAAAAGTATAGACGAGACAATCTGGAACAACTGTAGAATGAAAGTATTAAGATTAGAATTGTCAACAGGTAAAACAAAAATAATCAAAATGAGGAGTAAGCACAACATACTAGTAGAAAGCAAAAAAGATATCATCAAGGCTGTTGAGGAATTCTATGCCCAATTGTACGCTTCCACTGGTCATCAAGAGAGAACCACAAAACACATCATAAATGTTGGATGAAAAGAAATGTTAGAAATCAGTACACATGGAATTAGAGCAGCTCTACACCAAATGAAAAATAATAAGTGTCCAGGAGAAGATCAAATCAGGACAGAAATGTTAAAATTTAGAGGCAAAGCAGTAGAGAATACCATAAAAATCCTATTTAATAAATGTCTGCGTGAGGAAAAGATACCAGAAGACTGGAATAACTCTGAAGTCGTACTCCTATTCAAATAAGGTGATAACACACAGATTGAAATCTATCGACCGATATCACTTTTGTTCTACCTATACAAACTGTTCAATAACATAAAATTATAACAAATCCATTTAAAGCTAAGCTAGATTTTTATCAACCCATGGAACAAGCCGGATTCAGAAAACATGTTAGCATCATAGACCACCTATATAGTACAATACGAATATTAATAGAGAAGTAAGTGCACTGAATATAATAATGTACCTGTACACTTGGCCTTTATCGACTTTCAAAAAGCTTTCGATTCGATAGAAATATGGGCAATCTTGGCCTGTCTAGAAAACGCAAAAATTGATTCGAGATACATACAGATAATTAGAAATGCAACATTGCAAACCAAAATCAAGGACTCGATAAAAACAAATAAAATCTCATTACAACGGGTAGTAAGACAGAGCGATAATATATCGCCTAGCTTTAGAAGACGTTTTCAAAAAACTGGAATGGTAAAATAAAGGAGAAACATCGATGATTTTTATTTAAACCACCTAAAATTTGCTGACGACGTGGTTTTAATAGCTAATAGCGGCAACGAATTAAATGAAATGTTTCAACAACTAAATCAAACATCACAAGCATAGGATTAGAAATAAATTACAGCAAAACAAAGGTTATGTGTCAAGAAGAAATCCATATATCAATAGAGAACCATCCCATAGAAAACGCCAGCGAATACGTACCATAAAATTAGGCAAGGAAAACCAAAGTGCAGAAATAACCAGAAGAGTTCGACTGACCTTCGGTAGATTGAAACCAACCCTTGGAAATGGTGAAATCCCTATAAACCTAAAGGCTAGAGAGTATAACACGTGTATTCTGCCTGTCTCCACATATGGACTTGAAATCGTTTCACTTACTAAAGTATACGCAAAGCGTGCAATGCTTGGTGTTTTATTGAGAGACAGAATAAAAAACGAAGAGATGAGAAGGTCCAAAGTAACTGATATTATAGAGGAAGTAACAAGATCAATTTGGTGATGAACAGGACATGCTGCTAGGCAAAATAACACCAGATGGGCAAGACAAATTACGGAATGGAAACCAAGGCAAACGAAGAGAAGCATTAGCAAACCACAAAAACTATATGTGGACGACATTAGAGCTACAGTTGGTAGACAATGGCTGCGCATAACACAGGACAGAAACAGATGGAAGATACCGAAGGAGACCTATGTCAAGGAGTGGATAGAAACAGGTTGAAAAAGAAGAAAGACGAAAGTTGTATCTCCTAGATATCAGTGTTGTAAATCGATGGCCTTTCTATAGGACTGTCTGCAAAGCTCTAAATGTAGACTACGTGCCATTGAAAAAATTTAGGATGGAAGTTGCAGAATCCTTAGCACAAACGGGAAAAGTATGTTGGCTTGAAAGATCAAAAATATAAGATAAAAACATGTTCAATAAGTTTCATATGGTTTGCCTAAAAAGGACACCTTCCCATGATAATTTGATCAGTTTTTCGATTGAACTATGGAACGCATTGCCTTTTTTTTGAAGTTTAGAAAAATATTTTATTGGAAATGTTTCAATTTAATAGGGAAACGAACACATGGCATGAGCGTCCTTTTGGTTGGCGAGTAACTCAATATTGCTACTTTCTGCTGATACAGCTTGAAGCCATTTGGATGAATAAGAAACTATTCAGCACTAAAATGACAACAGTTCTGAGTTACCGATAAAATAATTTCCATACGTGTTTCCAGAAACGCATAACTTTCGAAATACAAAATATCTAAATAAAGGATGTACAAAATACATCGCCTTCATGGACTTACGTCCAGAAAGCTTGCTGTCATAAAAACAAATTTTATTAAACGTTGTACATGCAAGTAAACTGTATTATACAAAATTTGAAACACTTTGGTTGAATAGACAAGTTACTAGAAAATAGTACCAAAACGTTGTAAATGTCAAGATTCTGCAAATGCAAAACGTTGCAGCAGACATTAAAATTGAAAAATAACTGTTTTGTAAGCTATAGCAACACTATTTTAGTAATTGAAACATGAATTCAAGCTGGTTCATATATCGGTGAATTTACAGTTTCATTAGCAGGTGCTTCTTCTTCTAAAATCTCAAAATATTGACGTGCTGTTGAATTTAGAAGCCTTTTTGATGTGGGCTTTTTTCTTCTATGATTTTCCAAAATGGGACCAAGAATGAGAAAGGTGCAAATTTTTGAAATCATTCATACTAACCCATCTTTTAACACCGTAACTCCCTTATATCGTCCAGTTGCTTCAAAACAACCTTTTTCCATCATTACTTCACCAAATTTATCTGCAGGTAGTTATACTTTGTATGCTGTTGAGATTTCCAGTGTTTTAGTATTCAACAAATTCAAATTCTTGAAAAATCGTGGAAGTGTAAGGATTCTTATTTCTTGTAGTTACAATGACTTGCATTTTTTTTCTATTTTTTATTATGGCAAAGTCCCTGTTACAACTTAAAGAAGCATGCCCCTTTAAGTGTACTTGTGAATAATTTCTAAAAATGTCCCTTTAGCCAACAGTACAAGGTTTTTATTTTTGCTAGCGTAATTAGCTGACCACAAACTCAACTTTTTTTTGTTACCAATATTGGCCTCAGTTGTAAGGTAATGGTAGATACAGGCCCATATCATAACCATAAATAACCCCCTCCTCCAAGATTCTTCATGAATCCTCGTTCTGTGTTGGAATCGTAAATTCCTAGGTTGCAACACGCTAACTGTTGTGCGTAATATATTTCAGTATATGTTAAGTGAGGTAGATACATCTGCTGCTGCAGATCAAAAGGTATAACATAGGTATCTGAAGTTTTAGCAGATTGAGTGTCATTGGACATGGCTTTGGTTGCTGATTCGACTTGCCAATGATGAGATTCTTTTTTCGACTTTCGCGGAGGTATTTCCAGCCTTTAATATTATGTCAAAACTGTTACAAAGAGAGCAGGCGTCAACTGTAGAACTTTGAAAACGTAAGCTGAACTTGGTAAAAAATATCTCATTATACTATTGTCGAGTTACAGGAGATTGCTCTTTACCATAGTCTTGACAACATTTTTCAAGAAAAGCTCGATACATGTAGCTGACATTAAGGTCAGAGGATAAAAACAGTTTGTTTGAATTTTTTGTATGGGCATAGTGACTGACTTCTGTAGAAAAATTCTTAATTTTATTAGTCTACTTTTCTTTATCAAGAGATTTTTGCCGACCACCTCTTTGATCAGTAGTATCCATTTATACTTCAAAATCTTTTCTCCAATTAACTGTACCCTTTTGGCAGTGACCACAAATTTATTATAAAAAAGTCTTTAGGCATATTCTTAGCTTACTGCCAGCAGGAAGAATTAAATGATAGCTGAAGGAGTGTTACTTTTTGCTCTCAGATGGATGATTGAATTGTCTATATCTGCGTCTTTTGATCAACTGGGGATGAACCAATCTTTGAAGAAATCAGCCAGGTCATAACATTTTTAAATAGTTCCAGACGGTAATCCAGACGAACGCTTCTGCAGGTAAAAGCACACTTGCAGGTCACCTGTAAACAAAATAAGACATTAAACAAACAATTACAATAGACATAAACTGTCTGTGTGTGCAAGCATTCAAATGCTTGTACACATTGCTGCAGGTCAAAAAATGGACCAATTTGCATGAAATGTAAGTAGTTTTGGGCGTATTTCAGAATAATATTAATTTTTGCTGATTACTTCCTACAGTCAAACATTCACAAAATACTCTCACATACAGTTATACATAAAAACCAAGATCAATGCATATCTGAAACTTAAACCTGCTTTACACATAGCAGAGATTTATTTACTTAATTTTTGTATTGATATCTGAATACATAACATACTCTTGACGATATTTTTTAGCCCCTTTCTGATGTTTTTTTCCACTTATCTTCACATTTTCTTTTTTTCTTGGGAAATGTATTTCATTGTGAATCCATTTTTAATAAATAATAAACACAAGTTCTTCCCTGAGCAACATAATATACTCATGAGCTACTACTAAGTAAACAATGTTGTAGTTCGAAAAAACTCCCCTAGAAGCGGCACTGTCTTCCATTTCTACTGTAAAATGTATTTACCCAAAACTGGCATTATAATGTTATGGCATTGCACGCTTCAATTATGCAGAAAATAGACAAAAATACGAAATTTTAAATTATGCTCTCTAGCTATCAACATCCTGTATAACGTACCGTAACTTACGTAAATATGCAATTTGACCTTCCTTGAACTGTTTCATACTATTAATTGAATCATTTAATTATGTTTTTAGTATACCGACTTTTGAAATAAAAAACCGTTCATCTTTTGTATCTAATTACCTAGTTACATAAATTTGCTAGTTAGCATTTTGGATGACGGATTATTATGGTATCGCATTTGCACAACCTGTAAGTTCAATTCCTGATTGATATTGAGCTTAATATAGACGGATTGATTAATTGATTTGCTCTATTAGAGTGGTTACTACAACACCTGGTTTGTATTTCTCATTTTCTTGACATTTCAGCGTTTTTAGTTGTAATAAATTATCACGAAGCGATAACAATTATGAAGATTCATTGCCACTCCTTGTTTAGTTAGTAGCTAATATTCTTATTACTGATTTCTAATTTTTCATATCCTAACAGTTGCTTTCATGTTATTTAAAATATTAGTAGATTTTTCTTCGTAGCTTTACATAAAACAACAAATTAGCAAACTATTCGATGTTTTCATGAATGTCCTTGACCTCAAGTACTGTGTTTTACAAAATCTTGGAAATTTAAATTCGAAAATGTTTATTTATAAATTGAACACCTGTATCTATACAAATATTTATAACTCTTTCGGTGATGTCTGTGTTTTGCATAATAATTCCTGTGTGATTCACATCTATGTTATGGTAAAAGATAAAAAAGTGTGTGTGCGCGCTTGGAAAATTCATCAGTAGTAGCTGTCTATGTTAAAATAAGTAATAATAATAATTGTCATTAGAAACTCGTACTTAGTATCTATTCATTAATTAATTTAATCGCTACATAAGATCTTGTCTCAAGATCGTCTTTTTATTTATAGCAACAATTTAATAAATTACTTCTACCTGATGCTTTCTTTAGCATCTTTCTTTTTCTAACAAGTTACATTTTAACATCTTGGTTTAAAATTGTCTTTTATTCGATTTCATCACGAGTGTGAGCTTTTATGCTTTAATATTCATGAGGACACTTGTTCGGTAACAGGATGACTTTTGTTTGATTAATTCGTTGAAGGTAGGAAATTTTGTTAGGTGTATACATTTTAAATTGAAGCCAATTATTATATCAAAGCTGTTTCTTTTGATTTATTACGAAAGAAAAAAACAATTTAATCGGTTTGTTTCCAGTTTTACGTGGTTAAAAGTGATGAATATAGAGATCGTGTCTTCAAACATAATAAAATATTCTACCAACCCACAAAGTTTCTCTATTAAGGTGACTTATGAATTGGTTGCGCTTATTTTGTATTCAATTTTTTAACTTGTCTTTACTATTTTGCATTTCATTGTTTTCCATTTATAGATCCTCTCCTTTGATATTATCGATGATCTAAACCTTGCATTTGGTATTATATTATGAATTTTGCGCCGTTCACGAACCTGCTACTAAACTATGCTATGTTATTGTCCTCTTTTTATTTGGCCAGCCCACAAACTAACCGTTGGATAATAAGATAATTTTAAGTTATAAAAACGGGTTTTCCCACGAAGTTCGTTCATATTTTTCACTTCTTCACGTAACAGTTATCGGTTATTCATTAATTTTAACTACTAATAACCCGAGGAACTTTCACGAAGACGTATTGTAAGTTTAGATGTTATTTTGTCCTAGTTATATAATTTTGTTTTAATTTATACCAGAAACAAGCTTCTTTTGCAGTGAAATTTAAGAAAACCTGTTATCGAAAATTCCTATTAGTTATTATCATTCGAATTAACTAATAGATAGTGAAGGTCATGGTGCACCCTTGGAAGGCCTTTCTCCGGACATTGCCATCTCTTTGGCCATGCATGTGTATAATGCTTCTGATCAAGAAAACTCTATATTCTCATGAAAATTTATCAAAATTAATGCATGATCTTAGAAACATAACGGTTCTAACAATTTACGAATAACTTATTTATGATGTTATATCTAAAGGAATACTAATAAGCGCATGAAAATGTATGTTTGCGATCTTGAACTTGTAATGCATAAAAATAGTAGGTATACATTATGT
Source organism: Ignelater luminosus (assembly GCA_011009095.1). NCBI lineage: Eukaryota > Metazoa > Arthropoda > Insecta > Coleoptera > Elateridae > Ignelater > Ignelater luminosus. The sequence continues at coordinate 35,553 of VTPC01002661.1, read as the reverse complement.
TTTGCAGAGTTGTATAGAAAGTTCTAAAGACATTTCGTTGAAATACTTAAATTGCATGTCAGTACCTACTAATTGGGTCTTCTTTGAAATAAAATTGTTAAAAGTATATTTTCCTTCCAAATATTAAAGAATGCATTTGATGTATACCAATAAGACATAGTGATTTATATGCCTAGTTTCTGTTTATCATTTTTCTGTTATAGCTGAATGTTAAATCGATGTATTTGCAAAAACATGCCTGCAATACTTTTAAATTGTAAAGCGATACTAGTAACCTATATTTCTTCATGTTAATGATGTTTGTTTATAACCGTCACTGTAAATTTAAATATTATACAGTTATGAATATAAAAAATTATATTTTAAGAGATGAATATTTTATCTTTATGTGCGTTTGTTTTTGTTTAAATGCCTGCAGCTCAAAAAGGAAATTAAGGATTTTCTATATTTGTGTATATCAGAACTATACCTAAACGTACACGTTCTAAACTTTAGTACGGTAGCTGTACCAATTGTTGACACTATAACAGAAAATCTTCATTTAAAATTTAACAAAGAATCAATAAAGAATATCTAAGAAGAAATAACTCAGTAGCGTGATAACTGAATGATTTGGGATGTGATTTATTGACAAAAATAGCAACAATTCAGTTTCTATGAATCCGACAGCGTAACAAACAGAATTTCCTTCATCGATCCGGTAATTGACAGGGTAAAAACAGCGATGTAACAGTGACGTGAACCAGTAGTTGACAATAAGAGACATTATGATATTTTGTGACAGTTTATGGGAAAAAAGGACTACTAAACTGTTTTATGAGTGTATTTCTACAATGTGTTTTTGGCAACTTATTATTTTATTGCAAATAATCAGTAAATTTCTTCATTTCAGGAATGACATACAATCCACGGTTATTCTTTAATTGCGATTCTTCAATTTTCTGAACAATATCTTGTTTGGGGTACCACATTATATCTTCGTTCTCAAGCCATTTCCATTGCAATAGTTCACTCTTTGCCATGGCGGTTACAGAGTACTCGCATACATCACAGTCAATAATTTTACCTATAGAAATGAAATTTAGAAATAGCAACTGCAGGGTTCATTATGCACAATTTACCTGGAAAATAGTCATCATCATATTTGATATTCCCCAATATTCAAGCTGTCTAAATCATCTTCACCTCCACTTTTGGATTCAAGTATTATCCTAATTGATGAGTCTGATGAACCTTCACGCTTTCTCTTCATTTTTCTATCACTTTTTGTTTCAACCTTTAGTCTCTCAGTTTCTTTCTTCTTTTCTTCTCTAACTGTTCATTTTTTTTCTTTTTTCTTGCTTTTTTTGGCAGTACTCTTTCCAGCTGTCGGATGTAGCAACAGATAGAATCCTTTTTTCAAAGCGCTTTGGCCTTAAAAATACTGTAGCTTTTGGCCAGAAAAGTGATTTCTTGAATGGAGAAGGAACATTGGTTAAGTCAATACATCTACTATTATCAGGCATTTGTTTTCTTATATGTCGCTTCACTTCTGCTATGCAATGATAGTTCCCTGGTAATAGCACTCTGGAAATTATTTTCAGGAGTAGTTTCCATCCTAAGACGGGTTTCATCAATATCAACATTAGGATTAATTGAACTGTCTGGCAAACTTCCATTTTTTTCTTGAAGTTCGGAAACTTCCAAATTGGTTTGTTCTTTTAGCATTTTTAATTCACTTCGAATGTTTTTCCATAACATTAACAAATTTGTATCTTTAACTTCTCAACTCCATTCACCTTCCTCTTCTTTATGCTTAAAATTACTTTACTTCTCATTACCTAGTTTGGTTTCCAAATACACTAGAAATTCGTTTTTTTACTTTAAATTCTTTTCTAATTTATAATTGTGGACGCCCGTCTTCCAAGCATTTTTAAAGCCACGTCCATTGGCTGTAGCACATGTGTTGCATTAGGATATAAAGCAACTAGGATTATTTGATTTTCTCTACAAGAATTGCCCAGATCCATAGGTAAATGTGATGTATGTCCACCAACAAAAAAGAGTACTAATCATGGTATTTCATTCTTTGACAACCAAGGATTAAAGATGTTAGCAACATATTTAAAAAATATCCGGCTGGTCATCCAGCCAGACTCGGATTTGCCAATGCCCCATTTTTTCGGCATTATGAGCTGAAAGTCGCTCACAGTTGTAAATTATCATAAGCGCCAGTAAATATCCTGATGCATTCGCAGTTATCAAACAGGTTAGGCACTCTTTATCATTATTGCTTATGAAACTATAAACTGTCTTGTCGCCTTTTGGAATTAAACACTTCATTCCCTTAGGTGTCAAAAAGAAAACGATCTCATCTGCATTATAACTTCTTCGAGGGTCTTTTACTACAGCTTGCAGATGATTTGCTGTCAAGCAATTAATAATTTCGAATTTTGCCTTTCGTCAGATCACTTCTGCATATCTTTTAGATATTTCGGGATGTCTGGCCATAAACCCTTTGTACCATTATCGCTCTGGATTTCCATTTTTAAAAGAATTTGGACGATTTAGTTTTTTCATCAGCATTTGGACAGAGTCCAGCAATTGCTGCTTAGTAGCTGGGAAACCTACTTCAGCCATTTTAAACAACCACTTTACTAAGAGTTCTTCTTGCTCTAAGGTTAAAATCGTCTCAGGTCCCATTCGCACGTTGACAGTATATTTTCCCTTTGATTTATATAAGAGCGTAATCCCTAGGTAGCCCAAATTCTTTGCTTGCAAATGCTACAGAGACTCCTCTTCTGACAGCATCAAGAGCCTTCTCCATGTCCTCTATTGAGTATTTTCTGGTCTTTCTCGAAATAGCCATTGATACTAAAAATAACAGTTGTTGGAGTTGACATCACTAGGTACCTATGTCTGACACAGCAAAAACGAACTGTCATCTTCAAATATATAATGACTACAGCAGATGACGTCCAATAGATGTTTTGTGTGAAACAGGCATCTGTCTATTACACTTGAATGCAGATTGCATGTTTTAACCAGAGATGGTATTAAGGTTCCCGCATTTGCAAAAACATGTCAACTATAGGGCCTATGTCAACAACTGGTACAGCTACCTTATACTATTGTGATCAGTATACCCTTCCAGTTGTTTCTAAATTTTTATTGCTTTTCCTTTTATTAAAATATGTTTGTATAATGTGTCTAACATGTAGCTCCCTTTGTTTTGAGGTATCTACTATTACTAATTCAAAATTATATTGTCTACAGAAATATTTTCTTTCTTTAAAGCATGAAACACTCATACGTTTAAGGGCTAGATATGAGACCACATGACTGATTATCTCCCAATCATAAACCGAATTGTTCAGGAATTTTGAAATGTTAAAATGGAAAAGCTAAAAAGGATTCTGAACATCTGCACAAAAATTATTTGTTTGTCTATTTTTCGATTCGAGCACAAACTACTTAGATCATACGGCCCTGTGAATTCGATCTCAGACCCCAAGAGATTGCTTCCCAATTGTAGACTCAAACTCACATCAGTGCACAGGCAATTGATGGCTTTTTTTTTAGAATGGAGTCTCATTTTCTCTTTAACTGCAGAAACGCAGCCCATATTTAATTAATTGCAGTCAAAAGATCGGGTTCTTGTTTTCTGTCGGCGGTGGTCAGCTCCTATCAGACCAAAGTTGTCAGATATCGGCTTTTTATTGATTTCCAGTTAGTAACGGAAACAAATGGATAAAAGTTGGAAAGAATAAAGATTTTGCAAAGCTAGGGATCGCTATATGTCAAGAACCACTAGAGTCTAGTGACTACAAGGATTTTTACTCTAGTGGTAAAAATCATAAAAGTTTCCTATGATTATAGGCACCACATCTAAAGGGCTAGTGTAGAAGTACTGTCTTTCGGACCACTAAACTATCTAGACTTATCCATACTTGATCAAATTCTGATCCCTAGGCATGTCAGTAGGACTTGCAATTGGATTTTTGAAAGATATCTAAAAAACATCAGGATGTTTGGTTCTCTCTAGGAATATGTCTACAGAACGAGTGGAACGAGTTTTCAATCTTTCTTCATCCGCTGCCTAAATAAGCTTAGCCCCGGGGCGCTGTTAACCCTAGAACAGTATTGTGTCGGTAACGATACCTAAAATCTACGTATGTGATTTGTATAATACAGTAAGGACATTTTTAAGTAAGAAAAACACAAAAAATAGGAATAACAAACATTGTATATTAAAATCGAACTAATGTATTATGGTTGTTAAAACCGAAATAATAATTATATAAAATGATAACATAAAACTTATCTAATCAATATTGTGAAATGTTAATTTTCTGAAAAGAAAACAGTTGTAGATGTTAAAGAAGAGATTATTAACAAACACAAAAAAGTGATAAATTTATAGAAAACTAACAATGTAAAAAATTAAAAACTTGATAAACTTTTCAAGGTTATTTGGCAAAGGGTTAGTAGAGATCGTTTTTTCAGATAATTGTTTAACTCTTTCTTATCCCTAAAATGGCAAGTGCTACTTTCAGATCAGATCTCCAGTGATCTTTTGTTGTTTTTAACATTTTCAGGATTTCAAAAACAGGTTGTTGTTTGTACATGGAAGTTTAATTTTTGGTAGTGTCCAACTGAAAGGCAATCGTATTTTGTCTTTTTTTACCATCTTCTGGATTTCGCGGACTGATCATGGTATCAAGATGGAACTGGCAATGGTAGATCGAAGGCTATCCAAATTTTGTTTCTTGGAACGGAAGCTCAAGATAGAAAGTTGGTTATTATAAATGGTTCGCTTTGGAACATTAATCAATCAAGTGTCACTGACCATTTTTAGTTTTTTCTATGACGGAGTTTAGTATCTCGGGAACTATTAGTTATACAAAGATAGGAATTTTTATACCGTAGATCCTGTAGCCTACAGTATCAACCGCCTATCGCTATTTGTGTTTTGTCCATTTGAAGCTCTTTACTGGAGCCTTACATGGTGTTACTGAAGAGTTTCTTTCTTCTTCTTCGCGAATGGGTCGCTGAGAACCACGCGTTTTCCTTTTAGCCCAATATTCTTTCATCCGCAGCTAGTGAGTGTTTGTCCGTTGCTCCTACCATACATGACCTTTTCTCTTTCTTTGTTGATCCTCGAAACCCCGTGTTTGTGTGATATTTCTGATTGTATCTCGGTCGTGTAAGTCTGGTGATCCTAATTCTGTAAGATCTTTTTCTGTTTGTTTGTACCGATTGGGCCTAATAGTCTTGTTTTTCAGAAAAGAGTGAGTTTGGCGTGTCAGCCTATTTGGGTCCATTCTTTCTAAGTGTCCCCTGAACTGGATTTGTCGCATACGTATTGTATCTGTAATTTTTAAAAGTGTTTGTAAATTTCTGTGTTGGGTTTTGAGCAATGTATTCAGTCCTTGGTTTTTGGTCGTAAAATATTTCTCATTATTTGGCGTTCTTTTATTTCCCAGCGCTCTTTTAGTGTTTTGTGTTGGAGGTTGAGTGTCTCTGAAGCGTAAAGCGCTTCTGGTTTGACCACTGTTGTATAATGTCGGCTTTTACAGTTCCAGGAGAAGCATTTTTTGTTGTAGGTATTTTTTGTTAATTGAAACGTCGTTTCCATTTTCTGGAGAATTGACTCTATGGACTTCTTTTCGTTGCAGTTTTCGGTGTTTAAATTCTTTAACACAAGAAACTTTGTTCTTGGCAATTTTAAGTTCATGTGGTGCTGTTTTGATGTCTATCATAAATTTTGTTTTTTTGAAGGAAATTTGTAGACCGATTTTTGCTGCTTGTGCTTGTAATATTTCGAATTGTTTCTGTGCGTCTGGGATGTTTTTAGCAATTAGTGTCATTTAATCGGCAAAGGCTAGACAGTTTATTTCTACATCTTTGATTTTTGGTCCTAGGCGGTGTGTTGACGCATCTGCTTTTCCCCATTCCTTTACAATTTTTTCAAGGGCGCTGTTAAAGAGTAACGGGGACAGTCCATTACCGTGTCTATTTTAAACTCTTCGCTCAGTTGCCCCATAAATTTCACTTTTGATGTTATTTCTGTGAGTGTTTCCTTGACTAAGTTTGTTGTCTTTCGGTCTAGTCCAAATTCCGCTAGTATTTCAAAAAGGCATTCTTGGTGTATGCAATTATAAGCTTTTTTGAAATCAACAAATGTGATGACATAACTTTTGTTGGATGTGTTGTGGGAAGTATTTCATCAAACTTTTCAGGTTTATAATAAATCGTCCTTTTCTGAATCCACCTTGGTATTCGCAGAGTTGTGGACCCAGTTGGAGTTCCCCGCGATTAAAGAGGGTTCTGGATATAATTCTGTACGTGACTAAAAGAAGGGATATTTCACTATAGTTGCTTTTGTCTGTCTTATTTCCTTTTTTATATAAATCGCCGTTTTTAGTCCTCGGAGATTTTTCCAATTTTTCCGATTTTATCCAGAATCTGTTTTATTTATAAAGAGGTTTTTCTCCTGCATTTTTCTAGAATTCTGCGGTGATCTGGTCTTCTCCCGACGCTTTGTTATTTTTGAAAAATTGAATTATCTCTTTGATTTTCTGTACGCTTGGTAGTTTTGAATCTGGGTGTCGTTGGGTGGAGTTGGTAGGAAACTTATCTTGTGGCTTTTCACAGTTGAGCAATTTGGGAAAGTATTTGGCAAGGATCTCACAGTTTTTATTATTATTGTGGGCAATTTCCCCTTCTTCGTCTTTGAACTGAAGTGATGGTGGGGAGTATTTAGTCAGTTTTTGTTTGAATGTTGTGTAGTAGTTTCGTGAATTGTTTTTCTTGAAGTCGTCTTCTATTTCTTGTAATGTTGTATCGTCATTCAGTTTGCGTATTTTTCTTATCGATTTTGTAACTTTTTTTCTGGTTTCTTTGAGTTTTTGCAAGGCTTTTTGGTTTTTATTACGCAACCAATTTTGCCACGCTGTTGTCTAAGTTGTACGAGGTCTGTTCAAAAAGTATCGCGAATCTTGAATTTCCGCGGGTTACGTATATTCGATTTTCGATTTTTTTGTGGCGTTATGTTGGTACTCATGTCCCTCACCTATGCCGAATAGTTCGGCCATTTTGAATGTTCAGTTAATTTTTGACAGTTGTTTTACTTGGACGTGTTTTGGCTCGTCTTTGATGTTTGCCTATTCCAAAAAATGGATCAAAGAATCTGTATCAAATTTTGTGTGAAAAACAAAATAAGTGCCCGGACGCATTCCGAATGTTGACTGTGGCATATGGTGAAGCTACCTTGGACCGAAGCAACGTTTATCGGTGGTACAAAATGTTCTCAGAGGGCCGAGAAGATGTGAACGACGAAGAGCGTGCTTTTGGTTTTGCTTACAGTTTTCTTCGATTGCAGGGGCGTGGTGCATCATGAGTTCTTGCCACAGGGCAGAACGATCAATAAGGAATATTATCTGCAAGTTATGCGCAATTTGCGCGAAGCAATCCGCCAGAAACGCCCGGATTTGTGGAAGAACAAAAATTGGCTTTTGCACCATGATAATGCCCCTGCTCACACATCGTTGCTTGTGCGCGAATTTTTGGCCAAAAACAACACACTAATGATGCCGTAGCCACCGTATTCCCCAGACCTGGCCCCCTGTGACTTTTTCTTGTTCCCGAAACTAAAGAGGCCCATGAAAGGACGACGCTACGCTACGATTGAGGAGATAAAGACGGCATCGAAGGAGGAGCTGAACAAGATCACAAAAAATGATTTTTTGAAGTGCTTCGAAGATTGGAAAAAAACGTTGGCACAAGTGTATAATATCTGATGGGGATTACTTTGAAGGGGACAAAATAGATATTCATGAATAAATAAATAATTTTTGAAAAAACACAAAATTCGCGATACTTTTTGAACAGACCTCGTATAAGCTGGTCACATTTGTCTGTCCAGCATTTTGGTTCGTGGTGCTGTGTTTTCTGTTGCTTGCGAACTGTTTATTACCTTTGATGTCTTGTATGTTGTATTTGCATTGTGGAGCATTCAATTTGAATTGCCTCTTTTCTAGAATGATGTCTAAGGAGAATTTTGTTGGGCAATGATCGGAATCTAGATCGAGTCCTTTGAGGACTTTGAATTTCATACAGTTGTAATTTCAAAACGTTGCATGGTTTTGTTTTTCTTATTGTATACGATCGTGGGATATTGTTATTTCAGCAAACCGCAAATTGAATTCTGATAAAACTTTGACTCATTAGATTATATACTTAGTTGCTTCCTAGTCGTATACTTTAGGTTTCAATATTTTGCTACAACAGCAAATTTTAATTTTGTTGTCTAATTATCTTTTAACTAACTGTTTATTCACTGAGTTAGGAACTTTTGTTTGTTGTGTAAAGTCAACTTTCTTCAGTCACTATTCTTTCTTTAGTGTTATATACTTCCGGCGGCGCAGTATTTGGCCGATTTAAAGTTTAATAATTTTTGAAAGAGTTCTTGTAACTTTAAATTTTATTATATTGTAGCAAGATTTTAGCTTTTCTTATAACTTGTAGCAGCAAAGCTTTGCATTCTATTTTGGATAGGTATCTTGATGTAAAACCAATGAGATTTAGATGTAAATTCGTTCTTTAATACCAGGATAATTATAAAATACCACCCAGTTGAACGTTCATGGCATTATTAAATATAGATCTTATTGTGAGTAAACGTAGATTTATTATATTATTTATTACTTTTAAATTAGTGTTGACATGTTTTTGAACAGCAGTGTACATTGAACTTTACAGTTAATAGGAATGATGAACGCAACTACTACTTAAGGAATAGATTCATCAGGAAGCAATAAAACAATAAAAAGTAAAAGAAAAAATTAAATAAAATTCTAGAGAAGTAATAGGAACATCAAAAACAAAAATGATTAAGCTAATATACACTTAGAAGGCTTTTGAACTCTGAAAGTAAAGAAACAAAGAAAATAAATAATAGCAAATTACCACAAAACACTATTTTTGGATGTGGTGAAAAGTTCTTAGACCCATACCTGTACTTTTCCACTTTTTTAACATATAATAATACATGGCTTTTATAATAAATTCAGGAAAGTTTGAATTAAAACTTGTTTGTTATCCATGTTGTCAGAACAAGTCCACATGTAAATTTTAAATTATATAGCATAATATAGTTATTTCTTAGAAATTATAACTTTCTAGTTTCATTGTCAGTTGAGAAGATTTGCTTAAAAAATGAAAGACCTTAGCATTTTGTCAAGTTTACAATTTCTTGGAAAGCATTACTGTACTTTTACGCATTTTAATAAAATTGTTATTAAAATATTTTATCGTTGGTTTAGTGAATCCCCGTTGTTAACCGTAGATCATATAAGTTATTGCTCTTTGTGCATTATATTTTTGCAGCAACTGGGCGGTTTGTGTAGCGGTGTAGGCTTTTGTGGTGGTCGATGTAATTTGGATGGCGGGCAACCTAAAACGTTCAAATGGATTTCGTTTTGTTGCGTTAACCGCACCAATCTTTTAAGTAACTAATCTCGGTTATAAAATACCGCCGCGACACTTAAAAGAATAAATAACAACGAAGATTTAAAATCAGCGGACCTCACACTTCGACCACCGCGGCATGTGTGGCATATCCCGCGGTATAACGGACGCCTGACGATGTTGAAATGCTTCTACGTTTCTGGAATAATTCAGTTTGAGATAGATTGATCGCTATATTTAAATACATCATTTGCCTACGTGACTAGGGAGTCGATTATTTACAATTGTAATTCCTTCTCTAGGTAATAATCATACTTTGTTGCCTCACAAGTTTGGAGTTGGAGCAACCTGTAGCGGGTCTCGTATATATCTTTAATGTGCTTGTAGAAATTTCTCCTACATAACAGTGTAGTAATAGTTATTTAATACAAAAGGAAACCATTTCTTGTTAGCTGAACAGATTGGAATATACAGAAACATAAAAAACTGTTAAGAAACTGACAGACCAATTGATTCTTTTTGTTATGTTGCTATTACTAGGCAGTATTACAATACAACAAATGTTACGTAATATTTTAAACATTGAAGCAGATCTGTTCATTTTTAAATTATTTCCATGTCTAATATTTATAAATAAAGAATTATATTAGGCTTTTTTGCAGTTTGATCGATTTCCAAACACAAAATAATTAAATATAATAAATAATGTGAATATAGATTTTGACTGTACTAGAAATAATTAAACATTTTATCAATCCAATTGAGAATAGATCTTGAAAAAGTACATCTTTTATGTTGTCTTTCGACGTGTTTAGTAATTTAATAATTACCAATTAGCAAGCAAGCTTATTAGCTTGCAAGCAAACCATTCGGTTTCGTTTTTAGAAATGTTCGTAAATACCAACCGACTGTTATCGTTTTCTTTACGGAAACATTTCCATTCTGATACAACCAAATTTGGAAAAAATTTCATGAATTCAATTTAATTCTCTCGATGTAAATCCTAAATAGAACTGGAACTAGCATCAACTATGAAGACTATAGGCCTCTGCTACGTACTATTGCACATAACACATGTTTAGGTTTATCTACTTTTTGAGTGTTTCATTGTCACTTTTTCCTAATTTCCAAAACTTTGATTTGACAGCGCTTTCTTCATTTCGTTTGAGTTTCTCAAATCTTTACTGCAGGTATTAAGCGACAGATTTGACGTTTATGTTTCTGACTATGCAACCAACATGTAATGTTCTCTAACCAGTAATGGTGTACGACAGTATAGTAATATCTCAACTTACGCTATCCCGACTTACGCTACCCCTACTTACGCGAATTCGCAGTTACGCAGTTTCTAAATCTTCTCATCGATTCGTATTTTGTTGACAAAAGGTCTCAGTTCAATTGAAAAAGGGTTACAGATTTTGGAAAACATAGACTCCAACAAGGAAATTTTGCGTGAGGAGAAAAAAATCTTTGATCCGTCAGACGACTTTGTTAGATTTTATGAAGCCTTCTACGTCAAAATAACTTCGGTTTATGTTTTTGCAATTCATAATAATATAATTTGTTGTATTATCTAAGATTTTATTACACATTTTTCTTCTAAATCATTGTTTTCTTTAGTCTCCGGTCCCAATTAAACATAATTTGTATGTATTTATATGCAAAATTCGTATCATAGATAGAATGGTAAGGCAATAGAATTTAACTGTAATTGCGTTTTTTTTTGTTCTATAGAGAAATTTACATTTTCGACTTAGGGGCTGTCCTTAAATTACGTAACGCTCCAAGGGGGGGGGAATGGGGGTCCAGAGTAGCGTTACGCAGCGTTACCAAGAGGGACGGGGGGTCAAGAATAACGTTGCGTAACGATAAAATGTTATTGATAAAATATTATTTAAATTCATATTTACTTGTCTGAACTTAAACGGTCTATGTGTAGACCATAACGGTCGCACGCACCCCAGTTTGATGCAATCCTTTCTAATAGAATCTTTTTCAATAAAAAAGTTAGACCGTTTCTATATTAAATATTGGGGGGGGCTTAGAGTATTGCGTTACGTAATATTTAAGGTTTGTATGTATTTATATGCAAAATTTACTAGCTACCCTCACACGC
>VTPC01002661.1:0-19060 GCA_011009095.1 Ignelater luminosus | reverse complement strand
GAATTAAATATTGTTGACAGATGACAGACGAAAAAAATAAGACATTTGGGACAGTTTAAAAATACTCCTAGCGACATCTGTTGTCTAATAGCTGAAAGTCTCATTTCATAGGTATACACCTAATACATAACTAAGGTTTGATAATTAGCTTGCTTTGAAGAAACGTTAATAATTAATTAATAATAAAGTTTATATGCGAATAAAAGCTAATGAGTGAGAAAGGTCTCTAATCATATTTACTGTTTTCAACATTATTGATTGGATTTATAGTGTAGTTGTAGTGGAAAGCAACTGCTTTAGTACGGTAGGTCATAACCTGGCTTGATCATATGTAATTTCTATAATACATAGAATATAATTTAAAATCATCTACATATAGCAGTTTTCAAGATGTTTGGACACTATCCCCAATGTCATTAATAAAAATGGTAAATAATTTAGATCCAAGAGTACTCCAGATGTTGCAACTTAACCTTCTGAGCAATAACCATGACAGTACATGGAGTGACTTTGATTAAAAAAATAAGGAGAAAAGAAACGTACGAAAGTTGAATCAAAACCGAAGTTAGATAATTTATGCAATAAGAGATCATGAATTACAGTATCAAACGCTTCTCTAGAACGAGTATATATGATGTCAACTTGTATTTGTTCATTCAAAGCACGCTTCCATCCTTTAAGAAATATTGATTGATTTAAGCAATGATGATGATGCACACTCTTTGATTATCTAAATGAGCATGCTGTCGGGTCCACGGGGTTTTGGTCTTTTAGGTTCCGAATTGCCCTTTCAATTTGTGTTACAGAAACATGTGATAGTGAAATGTTTGAACTGGAGGTATATGGCTGCCAAAAATCATTATCCGACTCCTCGGTGTTGAAAGTACTCTGCAAGTGTCTGCACAATATCATGATTCTTGCATATTTATTGACCTTTGAGATCAAGCGTTAGATAACATAGAGGCAGAAAAGACGAGTTTTGTTTAATTGAGAAAAGAGATTGTAGTAGTTTTGATTTTCGGAGATTTCGAATATATTTATTTTTTGAGTTTTTATTTCTGCTTGATCTTTCTACTATGCTATTCGGGGTGTTTATAGCTTTGTTTTTCTGTCTTTGTTATGCACTGGTCGAAGATAAAAAAAAAATAAAAATTCCAATGCATCATAGATCGACACAAAATTATTGAGAACATTCAAATTAGACATTAACTCATAAAGAAGTGGGTAGTTACCTTCTCGAAAATGATATACAGTCTCAGCTTTTTGAAAACACAAATTATTTTTTTGACAGTAACATTTATATTACAACTCAAAATGCATTATGTGCAATGTCGGGAAGAAGATGTGATTCTTGGCAAATCCGAATGTGAATTTTACTTGACACACCGATTATTATTTAATATGGGATTAAATTTGAGTAAAACCGAGAAAATCTATAAAATTAATTAAGTTTTTTGTGAAACTTTGCAAATCATCAAGTCTGTCATGGTTACCCCCATGTGATACCCCACATAATCCCTGCATTTGAAGTCTCCCAGAATTACACATTTCTTTTTGAAAGTAAAAGGTAAATGAGTGATATAATTAAAGAGACTGTCATAATCAGTAAACAGAATAGTCTATTTTATTTATTTATCGGCAATATTTTAAGCACAACATTTTTGTTCCAAATTTCAAGACGGTGTCAGGACACCATTTTGTAAAAGGAATTTAAATACAAAGGGTACTTGTGTAATAGTTCATTTTAAACCTCTCACGCTTAATGTCCAAGTTTCAGGACATTTTATCTCCCCAAAACAAAATGACGACCTGTCAAATTTATTGTTTTTGTTATTGTTCACGGCCGCAGCAGGCCATGTGATTTTGATAGCCGCCGAATTCTTAAGTTTCTCTATCTAGATGGTTCCCTTATTGGCCCACAAAAAATTTTTAATTCAAATCTTTCTTTATTTTTCTGGCCTTCCATATCAAATTCTAATTTGTTGGAGTTGATGTTCATTAATATAAATTTGAACATTTGTAATTACATTCCCGAATATATTAGAGTTGTATATTTTTTGTTTTCACTTTTTTGAATAAATAAATCTCTTAATGACCGTTTTAGGAACTGCACTATTATAGCAATTGGATTTTGGAATGGTATACCGTATTAAGCTGTCTTTTGTAATATTTCCACGAGTTCTGTACGATGTTCGGTTGTTCCATGTCTAAACACAGTATGGGAAAAAAAAGTAAATTTACCGTAAAATGAGATTTTACGTACAAATTTCCTTTTCCTTTAAAATAAATTTAATATAAGCACATTTCTTTTATATTATAATTGTTTTTGATGCGATACTTGTAAATTTATGAATTTTGAATTTTGACCTTTGATTTGGCACATACTGTGTTTTGATGTGAGAAGTGGCGAAAATTTTGTAACTACAAAACACAGCATCTGCAACAATAGACACTGAATAAATAAAAACCATAGTATGAAATTGAAATTTCATTTAACGGAATTAAACCCAATACGAATTTTTTTTATAATAAAATAAAAGCAATACCCATTATTATTAGGAATGAAAATAAGACTGCCTAATTAGTATAGGAAACTGAGACACAATATCTGGTAGATACTGTATTTTGACGACGACGAATTTTTTAACTTGTAACTATTCAAACATAACATCTGGTACATTCTGTGTTTTGGCGCCAAATAAAGCATACGATATACCGTGTTTTGAAATAGGAAAAAAAGTGGAGAACGAAGCAGATACTGGATTTTAGGCATGAAATATCCTGGAAACCAGCAGAGAAAGTGACAAACTGGCTAGCTTAAAAGATGTGCCCAAATATAGCATGTTACATATGTGCATAAAGTTCATTTTTGCAAAAAAAATGTTAGAGACTATGTTTTGGCATGGAGGTTATCATAAATTCTATTTTCTATTTCTTTTGTATTGATCAAGATTGTTTAATTTTTGTTTTAGATTCCTTATTTTTTTTGATTTTACACTGTACCTCATTTTCGAGTTTATGTAATTTACAACAGTTTGAGTATACAACATCCTGAAGTTCCTCAAACGTATTTAGAAGTATATTTAACTTATCGTCGATTTTATTTATTGTTTGGGACAGAACTTTTATATTATTATTAAAATAGGTAACATATACAACTTATCGGCCATTCTTTGTAATAATTGTTGATATTATTTTGGTTTGCCGCAGAACTCAAAATAGAAAATTTAGTCAACGCAAATTGACTTGAAATTGAACAGTCATCTGTGCAATGTTTGCATCGAAATTTTATTACAAAAAATACATGCCTTATCCTCTATCATAGTTTCAAATTTTAATCAAATTTATTTTAGTACAGCACTAAGTATATAGCTTGACAGTCTAAATTTAGATTAAGTAGACGACTAATATCACTAAATTTGTTTTCTTAGATTGCGAACACATAAGCTTCTTGCGAAAGTCAAAGTTTCTTAACTTTGGGTAAATTTTAGACACTATCCAATGAATCAGTAGGTATCTTCAGGGAATATTTTTGTCAATTTTTTACATTCACTTTCATAGTCATTATTGATCATGATCATAGTTCTTGGCTCTGCAGTACAGTGTATTTCACGTAAATATAGTTTATAACTGTGTACGATACGGATCAACTTGTATAATTCTTTTAGCATTTCGGTATATTCCTTTTGCATTCTTGCAAAGATAACACCAATATTTTAGACAATCAATACGTCACTATTTACAGTGAGATTATAAACAAAGGATACCAAAATCTCTTAGAGTATGAAAAAGTGTCTTACTGCGCTCTAAATAAAGTTTCTTGTACAAACTAACAAACTAGATAGATCTGATACCAACAATGTGCGTATTTAGACATTATTAACAGTTTACCGAATTGGAATATTTTTTAGCAAACTTATCTTTATAATATGCAAAGTTAATGGCATCCTTCTAGTCAGCTAACTTGACTCGACATTTATCATCTACTAACTAAACTGTCATTTACCATACAACCAAACTTTGTAAAAGAAAAATGCGTGTTAAAACTTTCCATTGCACTTCAACTAAGGAATGTAGAATCTCGGTAGTTGATTCATATTTGATGCTCTAAATGCCATGCTGTCTGGCAAAGAGAGTACTTTGTTTTCAGCATTATGTTCATCGTCATTATAACTATTCTGCCTATATGGTCCCGTGTACTTTCTCCTCGTTTCTCTATCCTGAGCCAATTTCTTCATCTCACTATAACTCTGTCCATTCTTCACATCGTTCACCATCTTTATTCTTCTTTTTATCCTGCTACCTCTTCCCTCTACACTCCTTTCCAACGCATCTCTTTAAACAATCTATTCTTAAAACATGTTCTAACCAATTTGCTTCCTTTATATTAATTGCTTCCAACATTGATCTTTGCTTTCCAAGTCTTCTCAGCACTTCTTCATTCCTAAGTTTATCCTTTTACTTGATGTTTAGCATCCTCCTCCAGACCCACATCTCCAGCGCTTATATTCTTCTCGTATCCTTGTTCATGATAGTCCATGTCTCACACATTACCCTCCATACAAAGCATTTTGCTATTCTCTTCCTCAGCTTCTACTCCAACTTACTTTCTAAGTTTCTACTCATCTTCCTGTATGCTTATTTCGCCATTCTAGTTCTAATCTTTTTCTCATCAAAATTTCTCCAGTTTCTTGTAATCTCTGTTCCTTCGTTACCTGCTCTAACTTTTCTACCTTGACGTAAACCTTCATGTTTATATCTTCTTTTAATCGCATTACTTTGCTTTTCTTACGATTTATCCTTAATCCGTACTTCCCTTTCATTCTTTCAAGCTGTTTCAACATTTCTATCAACTCCTTTGTACTTTCTGTAAATAAAATCTTGTCTTCAGCAAATTCTTCTTCCTCCAAGTGTAATTCTAACATTTTTTTCTCTAGCATTCTGCCTTCATTTCCTCAACATACATGTTGAAGAGAGTAAGAGAAAGACAGCAGCGTTGTCTTGTTACTTTACCAATTTTGAATCAATCCATCATATTTTCTCCAATCCTCATGGCTACTCCCTGTTCCATATATAAATTTTTAATCTGTCTTTTATCTCTACAATCTACTCGTTTATCTTTCAATATTTTCGTCAGCTTTTCCCACAGTACGCAAACAAAAGCTTTCTCTAAGTCTGCAAAGCAGATGTTCAGGTTTTTCCCTTTTCCGCATATCTTTCTCCATTTGTTCTTACCATCCCAATTGCATCTCTCATTATTCCTTTTTTAAATCCAAATTGTTCTTCAAGTATCACTTCCTCCATCTTGTTTACCAGTTTACAAGTCTCGTGTTAAGTACTTTTAACAATATCTTTGCTGCATGCACCACGAGACTTATCGTTTTGTGTTCCATATACCTCTTTGCACCATTCTTCTTTGTCAGTGGTATCATGACAGTTCTTATAAACTCATTTGTCTATTCTTCACTCTGTTATATATCATTACACAAGACAGTTAACTCTCTCAAATCATAAACACTGGTATACCACTAACGCTGCAGCCTTACAATCTTTCATATCCCTCAAGGCAGCAATTATTTCATTTTCGGAATTATGTTAAATGGCAATTTTACCGCTAGAGTAGAAGACTGAAATCATTTAGATTGAATACTCAAAAAGATGTTTTCTATTTTTATCAGTTGTGTCTAAAAGATGTTGAGGAAACGTAGTTTTTATTTCCTATTTTGCGAATCCTATGGATGAGAACTATAGCGATAAACATTTTACAATTCTTATTGCGTCCTACCACAGCATCAATAATTACATGTTAAATATTTTCATCCTGTATATTTTCTTGTAAATAATAATTTGATAGTGAGAACCATCCTTTTTTGTTTTGTAACTAATTTAAATAATATTAGGATGTATTGCTTAACTGCAATGCAGGCTACCGTTTACAGTTTATTACTTAATATGATTTATGCAGTTAATTACTTATTTATTATTTACTTTATTATCTAGTATCTGATTCAGTAAACTGCAGACTTTAATAATTATTATTTTACTTGACTATACGTGACGACAACCTATTTTGATTAAACTACCTGGCTTTGATAATGATGTTTTAATTCATATTCATCAAATTATGCAGTTATGTAACGCGTTAAATTTGTTTTGTGCTATAAATTATCTTGCTAAACTTTCTTTATCGTTTTCGAATTGAACATGCAAACCGATTATTTATATTCTCATTGCTTTTTTGCCATTACCTTTAATTATGGATGCTGCTAAAAATACATAGTATACCTACACACTGTGTTCAAACCGTGTATTTTACGCACTTTTTTAATGAATGATCTAATTTTAATTACAATTTAATAAGTGCGTAAGAGATACCCTTGCTAAACAATAAAAAATTTTTGTATATACTTAGGTATTTCATAAAATATAGAAATTATTCTGTTCTCAACACTTTTCTTACATATCAAGGTGTGAAAATGCAAATTTGTATAATAACACGTTTAATTCAATATTAAATTACAGGAAATACACGAAGCATTGAAAAAAGATAATTTCACTTTCAAATTACCTTAAAGACTTCTGTTTTATACTCAAATTACTACATTTTGTCCTAGCAAACGAGCAATCTCTTAAAGCTTTCGTTCATACATAGTGCGGAGAAAGCAGGAAAGTTAGAAAAGCTCTGAGTAGTAATTGTAAATGCAAATGCAGCAAGTTACATTATAATTTTGTTTTTTTCATTGCTTGCATGGATACTTTTATTCTCTCTTTACGACATTCACTTGCGTGGTAATATCACTCACCGTTACCGGATATGGAGACACACTTGGTATGAGATTTCCTTCAAAAAAAAGCGATTTCTTATTACGAAACATTAATTTCAGTTTGTTTATATAATCAATAAAGTACACGTTTTTATTTTGGGATACTTTTTCTTGAGTTTTTTTCCTGTAGTTTAAGTTTTTTATAAGTAGAATAAATCAATTTAAAATTTTAGCGCATATCAAAAGCTCTACTCAAGAATTATTTTAAAATTTAGAGCATAATAAATCCAAGATCAAATCTGTTTCAATTAATTTTCTTAGTGGTACGCATTACCAGTGTCACGACCACTTTCTCTTCAACATTAATTAAAGCGTTCTTCAGGATCGATCTGAAGTGGCGGTGCGTTTAAAACATGTTGCTCTAGAAAGCAGTGCTGTTAAAAAGTAGGCACTAAATAATTCGATTCCCGCTGAGCAAGGTTCTTGAAATCAAGTTGCTCTTGTTTTACTTTGTGGGTTATATTTTGTTTATAGTGATGGCATCTTCAGATATCGTTGCCCATTTATGGTAACCGCGTAACAGTGTTTTATGCAGATCTATAGTATAAATCACGAGGGACACTGGCACTACATATACCTTTCTGCATTATCAAGTTTTTCAGTTGTGCAGGTAGTTGTACGTGCATTTGCATGCCATTTTTAATTCGCTTTATAAGTGCACGAATTAAATCAAATGAAACTTAAATGATTTCTTTTAAATTCTGTCTTCACCTCTTAAGAAATGAGTGGGTGCAAATAATAAGAGGTGTATTGATGGGGTAGGCGATCGAAGTTTTGTATTTATTGTTTATGTGTTTTCACTCTTTGCAAATATGTTATCCTGTGCAACATGCCGTTTATTGAAAGTAGGTGGAAAGTAGGTGAAGAAGTTACTAATCACACCCTCGATTCGTTGCAATGTTTGTGTATTAAACGTACTCGAAGAATAATTATTCACTTTTAATTGACAACCTTTGAGTATTGCCATTTTAAGAGCTTATCACATACAAGTGCTTACGTACACAAACTATAGGTGTCCTAGCTAATGAGGGTATATTGTGCACTTCAAAGTAATAACCATCAGGTATGTGAAACTTAAAGTATTAGAAATACGTAAATTATTGCACCATAAAATTCTAACTTCTACAGCCTCTAAGAAATTGTCATAATTTACTCAAGAAATGTTGACATTTGAAATATAAAACGCAACTCTCAATAATATTAAATTAATATAGGTCAGGTCAACTATGCATTAATAATTATTAGTTAAAACATGAATTAAATCTTGATACCGTTCTTATTTCTATTTTTAAACCTTTTTTTACCTGATAAACTTAAAGAAGTTGTTTGATGTATATACAACTTTTTAGATGTTATCTGTATTAAATGACATGTTACAAAATTGCTGGAGACCGGAGAAATCTTTTAATAAAATTTTACCGTTACGGAGAGCATCCTTTTTAAAGCCACTCGGATCATTCGAAATGAAAGAATCATTTATTCAACCATAGCTTCGAAAATTTTATTGTGTAACGTTATTTAATTTAGTGAAAGTGCAAGGTGCATTAAAATTTTAAGACCCCTCATTATAATTATAACTAATTTGTACCGTTACATCGAAGATGGGTTAGTATGTTTCTAAACTGCTAACGCAGCTTATAACTATAATAAAAATGATGAGGCAGATATATTTACTATGAATAGTTATCTATTCTTCAACTTCTAGAAAACAATTCGTGACATGCAAAACACATGTAAACTATCTGTTGTACTACTTTTACATAAAAGATTTTTTATGGGTGCCATCTGCAGAAACAGCTACATCGTAAAATAAAAATGCTACATGTCCTAAACTCTTTTATCAATTACTTTTGCATTCAGGCTTTTCATTATTTGCTGGTGTAGATACTTTCAACAGTTTGAGGTTTTGAAATGCACCCTTGTTTCTATTTTTGATCTAATCTGATCGGCGCCTGCAAGCCTCCCATTCTCAATTGCAGTTTAGGTTTATCTCGCGTCGAAGATCTCAGGTACCCGGTTGCAACAACCTTCTCATCTTGAGGCTCGACAGGCGTCCCTTCCATAAGAAGGTGGATGTTTTTGTTGCGTTTTACGCTTACAGTGCAGTGATCTTTTGGGTTTCAGCTTCCGTAGCGCCCCCCCCAAAACTACCACTGTGTCCTGAAATAGAACATTTGTATTCGCCACTGCCCAAACAATCTAACAACCGTAAATACATAATCATTCCATCTCCACCACAGTCAATGCCGCATCTTTGCCTTCCATCACACAAAGATTGCCGTAACAACCAAGGCTACCAGGCCTCACTCTACATTTGTATCCCATCAAACGCCGACATTGTCCTCACTTCAGTACAACTGTTTCATTGAGCTGAACAGAATAAAGCCTACAGCGGCCACCGGTTTCTTTTTGCAACGGAAAAGCAATTTTAAAGCCATCATATTCAGTGGATATATTTTTTGATAAATGATATCAAAATAAAGTTTAATAATTTGCTAAATTGCATTACTTTGGACTTTCTTCTTCTTCTTCTTATCATCGATTTTGTGTGGTTACGCACGGCTTCAGAATCCTTTCGGCTTCTCTTCAACCTTGATTGTGAATGTTGTTGGAGATGCAACGCTCATTCAGTAGTAGTAGTTGATCGTGGTGTGGTTGAGTTGGTGGAATTGTTGAATTTCTTGAAGAATCTTGGCAGGTGGCGCTTGGAGGTGGTTGATTGGATTGAATCTTGCGGTTTTGGCGTCGCGACGGTTGTGGTTGTGCTGGAGCTGTGGGTACTGAAGGCAGGCCCCGAAGATAGCATCTAATTTCTATAATGATGAAGTGGATGATGGTGTTGTTGATGAAATTAACGGCACTCGGTGGAGTAAAGTGAGTTCGCAGCAAAAGAGGAAGAAGGAATGGTGGATGGTTCTTTTCAAAGTCACAACCCCTCGCAGGTCGCGCTGCGGAAGGATTTGGAAAGAGATAGGATGGGAAGAGGAAAGGGATGTGGAGTACAGGTCTGAGGAATCCCAAGCTTAGAACCTGTAAAGAAGGATTTGGTCACGATCTACCCCTCAAGGCAGACCGATCTGGTGGAGCTGAGAAATGGAGGTAAATAGTGTATGAGAGCCGGCCCTACACCACTCCAATACGTAAGAGCCCAGGTTTGTTCGGTATTATTCACCATACCGGGCGTTGTCATGCTGCTTGATTTTAGGTAGACCATCTCGCTTTTCACTCGACGCTAGAATGTTGAACTTTCAGCACGTCCTCCAACTTAAGTTCTTTTATATTAAAAGAACCATTGTGTGTTTCCGTTTTTGAAGGTCCTAATTTATATGAGTGAGACTCGATTTAATAACACCTAATGATTCCTGATGGAATCGAAATAGTATGCGATCATATGAAGAGCTCTACTTTGCTTTACGGGCACTCAACAATATATTTATTTAAAAAGTAGTTTTTTTGTCTCTTATACTATTATGATATTTTCATATATTACAGAACATATCTTGTGACGTCAGAATCGTACCCATACCTATCGCAATAATTTCACAGAAACCAATTTATAGCGACGTCTAAAGAACGTTCTTCAAGCTATGGTGCTGTTTATTTAAGTGTTAAATGTCTTGAACAGGGCCGGCTTCAAACGTTAAGCCAGTGAGACATTTGATAGCGGATTCAAAGATCGGTAGAGAAAGATGTAAACTGCATCTCAAAAGGACTGAAAAAGAGCAATATCAGAAGACACTACAAAAAAAGAGACACTCAAAAGAAAAACTTTCTGTAACAAAAGAGAATTGATTTTTTGATTTCTGGTACCTACTGTGTTTTATTTTGTCATGTTCTTATAGTTCCCCTACCTATTTTCACTTCATTGTGCTGGATTTTAAAAATCCAGCACAATTTGAAAAAAGAAACAAACGCTGACGACATTGATAGTATATGGTTGTAAATAGAGCAGTACTCAGCAGACATAGTGATGTTGAATTCGTTTGATTAATTGGACATGCTTCACTGCCAATGAAGAATCTGAATAATTGACGTCATTAAGACGTCATTCTTGTTCTGTATTGCTTATTAAAAAATTCTATTTCTAAATATGACGTTGAAAAAACATCTACTTTGCTATTAAATATCGTGTTTTTACATTCTAATATGACGTTTTGAGCTGTGACGTTTTGACGTCGTTTTAAATATAAATGTAATGTAACTGATGACCAATAAATCACGTAAACCAGACGTCATTCTGCTTGCTAAATGTTCCTTAGTATTTTGCTAGTTTCAAAGCAAAAATCAAGGGGATTTGTCTGCTCGCATATGAAGTTTACGTGAAATTTGCGTAAGATGAACTTGTTTTCAATAGAATCTACAATATTTATAAAATAATTAAATGCAAATAAAGATAAGGTATAAAATCTAGATTCAGGTTTTTATTAGATCAAAACATGAAATTTGTTTTATTGCTTTTGAACTGATTTCTCATCGGTATGGTGGTTGTTGTTGGGAGCGTTGCTTTTCCAAAGAACATTAGGAACAATTTCTCTCAACTAGTAAAGATGATTTTTTTCTCTGTTTATTATTTATCCCTTTCGAAGGAAAGCAGAAGAGAAAATCGTCAGTACATTCTTAATAAATCTTGAATTCAACAAACTAAGCCTCAATTTAAAGTACGTTTTGATTTTCTCAATATCTCATTCCCCTTTGATGAACCAGTTATGCTTGTTGATTAAGTTAAATTATGCGTTGTCTTACTAACAGTCTTCTGGGTTTGCAGGTTTTTACTGCTAGTGTAAAGTGCAAGGGCGCAAAACTCTGAATTCCTCTCAGGGCTTACTAAATCTAAATTTAAGGTTCTATGTAAACTTTAGAACTAGAGACTGTTACTGTTAGACTATCAATCACTTTTGTTGCTCTCGTTTTATAAATTAATTATCCAAAATTAATTAATTAAAATACTCGGAACTCTTTAATTCGCACTTTTATACCGGAAATCGAATTACAAAATAGAATAAAATACCCATAATCAAAGTTTTGAACTTTATTTAATTTCCATTATCTATTATCTTAATTAATATTAATAAGTGCACACCGTAAAGTTAGTTTTTACTTGTAATTAACTTCGGGAAGTGCGATTCATGGTAATTAAAATTTATTTTATGACTAAAAAGGGAATATTTTATCTGCTAATTAAATAGAAGTAATACAAGCCATTTTAAAGTAATCGTTCTTTTACAATCTTGTTTGATTTGGTCGTTTACTAGACAGCCATCGGATAGGTTTGTGTTCTTGTGTTTCCCATGCTGTGGAGTTCCGTTTTTGCAACGGTCCGTTAAGTCGCAATGTCACCTATCAACGACCACACCAAAGCAATTCCTCAATAGTGCCGACACTGTCAATAATGCATTACGTAGGATTTCAATGTATAATACATATTTTAATAAGAAGATCATTAAAATTCTATTTCTTTAGTTTAAGGTAACAATTTTGTCTTTAACTTCACTGTGAGATATGCCTTACAAAGTATACACGTGTACAATCTATGACGCATACTTTGCAATATACGGGAATTATGAGCTCAGATTGGATCTTAGCATTAATTTATTGCCTTTGTGTTTTATCCTTTGAGGCGATTTTTTTAAGTTTTTATCGCGGGAATGGGACATAAAGGAACTGCTTTTCACCATTTTGTTGTTATTAATGTAGTCATCAGTCAAAATTTTTATATTCTTCCTGCTGAGCTGTACATTACCTGTGGTAGGTAAATTTCCTGCTTCTTACAGTTACACCATCTACCACCTACATTTAAAAAAGATTTAGATTTATCAATACTTTCTCAAACAATAATGTAAAGTTTAATGATTTTGGTAGTTGTGTGAATGCATACAAAATAAATCTCAAGAAAACTAGCAGCTATATAACGTCTAATTTACGATTTATTTTTATTATTGTAATAATATTCAAGATTTCGAGTTAGTGTTTAAATATAATGTGCCATTTTAGCAGAATATTTTTAGATTACAATCTTTTATTATTATAAGGTGTAGTTGTACATATAAATATGTGAAGGTAACTGTGAAGTGTAACGATTCTAATCTTTTAAACTGGATATTTTTATTATTCTTAAGCAGCACACGAACTGAAACGAAAATTATCAGGACAGGAACCACGCTTTTAAACGTATTATCATTTTAATCAAATGGTACCAATTTAAAATTATTGTAACTACAGGATGTTCTATTATATACCACTACATAGCCCTCTAGCTTTCTTTTATGTGCCCTTTTTGTAAAATAAGATATCATTTAAGAACAAATGGTTTTACCACATCTGCATATCTAATATATCCGGTAGCAAATACGAAACTAACATTCGAGAGTGATAAATTACCAACAATTAACAAACAATTAAGGATACAGAATCTTAAAATCATTTTCTAGACAATGCATTTTCAAATTAATTCAAATTAATACCACAGGAAGTACCTTAATTAGAGCATAAATTACAAATATATAACGTTTACTACAAGAAAGTGGTCTAAACGCTGTTGAATAAATGTTTACAAAAAAGATTATGTGTAATAATCATGTTTGATTGTGTAGGTTTCATCTCCGTGTACCCAAACAATAGGTTTCTTCAAAAATCTTTGACCCATAAAAAAAGTAGAGAAACGTTCTGCACGCTTGAATATAACGGAGACATGCACTGAGCATGATCTGTAGAACTTATCAAGAATCTAATCGGTATTGTATCGCGACATTATCTAATTCAAGTAAGATTTCGTGACATAACGGATTGTAGAGAAGTCAGGGTCGATCTTTCATTGCAATTCTTAGTTATTAAATAAACAGCAAGTTCAAAAGGTTAATTAACGGTGTCCTCATTTACTAACGTAATGTAATAACAATAACATAAATAAGAGATTTATTCTCAAGAAAATTTATATTGTAGTAACTAAACAACAATTAAACGGACAAACAGATCCTTGTACTTGTGGAAATAATTTATGACCTGTACTAACACCATATTTAATTTATGCAAATTTTGTTTCTGTTCATAATTTTTTATGTAAACATTAATGATTCATGTTGAAATATCCATTCTGTATTATATAATAATGCGTTATTTTGATTTTTTTGTAATAATTTCTTTTTATTTCTTTCTCTTTTATTTGAATTCCATCATCATTTGTTTTCTTTTCCTTAGAATAATTTTGCTTTTCATTAACATACCTTTGTATTTTTATTATTAGTAAAATGATGTCGAAAGTATATTCTTTTTAACAATGTCGGTCAATCCAAGCTTTACGTTGACAAATATTCTATTCTTTTGCTCTACTGATAACCTTCAGCTCGAAATATCTTAATTTCATGAATATCGATTAGAACTATAGGTCTGCATTCAAAACCCAAAAGAGAGATAATCAAAATATAGCTGATTACTTAATTATAGAAGAATACCAGTAAGTTACTACAATTTGGCATGTTAGACAAAGTAGTAACAAGCAGTAATTAATGTTCATGTTATATACAGTAGGTTGAAATTCAATAAAATCATTTTTTCCATATGATCTGGCTGCAGATCTTGTATCGTTTTTTCTTGAGCGCTGGCAGGGTACAAATGAGAGTAACTTTTTGTTCAATAATTTCAATAAACTAAAACACAGGCCTGCAGTCTAAAAAGTAGCAAAAACAATCATGTTAAATTAGCCTGATAAACCATCAAATAAAGTCAAATCTTACAGGCAGCTCAATTCTCTTTATTGCCTGTGATATCCAAACTTTTTGGAAAAGTGTTTGTGAAACAATTCAACGTAGACCAAGTTTGTAGAATCAGTGATATCATAGGAAAAGATTTCTGCAGCTCTTTTCTTAAACTATTAGAATCCTACACTTCTGCTTGAAGCCGACCTACCACAAGGAAGTGTGATGGGACTTGTTTTCTGCTTACTCTGTACGTGTGACTTGTCATAGATAAAAAATGTTTGCAGATGATACTGAGATTCTGGCAGAAAAATACGCAACTGGAGATATGACTATAAAGAACCAGTAAACTAATCTCCAACTGGACTACATAAAAGTGGAAACTGAAACTAAACTAAGCGAAGTTGCCATCTATAAGCTTCGCAAACAAACACTAACGAATACCAACGGTAGCTTAATTCCCATGAAAACAATGTTTAGAAAAAGCATGTAAAGAAGAACAAAAAAATAAGTATTGTGAAGGAATTTCCAACTGTCAATACATAATGAGACTTCATATATGATAGTTGTATGGTTTGCAACTGTTCAAACAATGTCACATTAAAAGTACTATGTAAACCTTCCTTCAAGTGCTCTAGAACAACGCTAACGCTCCACAGTAAACACGTAATAAGGACATTCATTGAGACCTCGGTTCTCCCTACCTTCCTTTTGGAATCAAATATTTGGCAGCCAAACATGAAACAAGACTTTACCATCATATCAACGTCGAGGCAACTTGTCTCCTGGACAACGACAACTTGACAGGACGTCTAAAGGCGATCAGGCTCTTCAAGCTACTGCAGATCTAATGTTCAAATCAGAAAATAGTGTAGCGTGGTGCTTTGAGCAAGTTAGAAGAAACTTCTGGACGCTAATGTGTGAACATTAGTATTTAGTTCCCGTAGTATTTAAGGTTAATTTAAGATTAAGAAGATAGCGTTTAGCTTCTTAGATCTGCTTTTAATATACAATTGTCTCAATATTAGAAAACAAACAATAATTTAATTAGAGATTGAGTTAGTTTGCATGATGACTCTTTTCTATCTATTTAATATATTCTTCAAAGGAGGCAATTGTTAAATTCACTGTGTTATGTTGATTTGATTGTTATCATTTAGCATGAGCCAAAAAGAGTTAACATTATTGTTCAAATTATGTGCTCGAGACTTACAAGATGTTTATGTCTAAAGAGTGATTTAATCATAGATTCTGGTTATCTAGAATGTAAATCCTAAAAGTTTAAAAACAGGAATTAATTTGATATTTGATCATATAACAACGAGCACCTGACAAGAGTTAAAGGCGAAAATAACTCAAGACAATGTCTTTCATGCCACCAAGTTACAGATAGTTATTTCAGCCTTCGAAGAAAGTTATAGAACATAACCATTATCTATTGATAATGTTGATTCTTAAGCAAAGCAACCCTTTTCGTTGGCATTCATCAGTAATCTAATGTTCTACCATGTTCACCAAGAGAAGATACCGCATCAGAAAATAACCTTTGAGCAGTACAATCACTGTAAATCCTTTCAAGAATGTTTGTTGTACTATTAAGCGTTCTTTGCATTCTTTAAAGAAACAGCCTGTCATCAAAACCTGTTGGAAATTCTATTTCCCATCCTTTTTATGTGATAAACAATAACATCATTTTGAAGGAATGTCATTAAACTGGAATTCCACAGTATTCAAGAAGATAAACCTTCAAGCTTTGGAACCGGAATCTGTGAATAGCTTGTTCCTTCCAGCACTATAGTGATACTGTAGATAAATGGTTTTTTTGAACGAAAACATCTGTAATTAGGATGGTATCTTCTAAAATCAAATTACATAGAAACTGGAATATGACTTGTTTGAAAATATAAAGTTGATGTTTTGTGCTGAGAAATACTTGCAAACGATACTCATAAAAAACGTCAGTGCTTTTATTTTCAAGTACATCCAAAATCTTGTCTTCGCAGAACAAGTTGATACAACAGTGCCATGTACAAGTACGACAAGATCAAAAGTTCTAAGTTTCGAACTCTAAGGTTTGATTAGCGTGCTACTCGTAAGGCATTGTTTATTCCCATGGCCAATCTCCTATACAACAAACGATTGGGATATGAGCAATCAACGATAGATACCCAGCAACACTAAACCTCCCAGTAGAGCAGAGACCGACAACCTACTCTGATGGGAACGAAGAATTATCTACCATCCTCTACCTAAGCAGGCTAGTACACAGCTAGCATCACGTGGATCTTTACCCCTCACAGTACCAGTCTCAGACAAAGCCTAAGCTGCCTGTAGGACCTTTCGAATTCTTAGTTCTTAATCCTTGCCCTCATCTGCCAAAAAGTGTAGAGGGTTGGCAAAAGGTCCTCCAGGCCAGTCTGTCCTGAGCTAGCTAAACTGCTCTCCCCCAAGTGCTACCTCTGATTGTAAGCGACGATCGAATGTTGTCTGCCCAGATAGATCTTCTCCGACTTCTGGGCCTCTTTCTCCCAACCGTCGACTCTATTACCTGCTTGGGATATTTCAAATGGTTCATTCTATTCACATGCCCAAACCATCTCAGTTGTGCGGTCTTTACCCGATTCACTAGAGGTTCAACTGTGAAAACTGCTCTAATGGTAGAGTTCCTCATTCGATCCCTCCTAAGTTTTTCCAGCTACACACTGCAAGTACCCCATTTCTGCAGCTTGAATCGTACTTTCAGCTTTAGTTATCAAGATCCAACTTTCGCTGCCGTAGGTGAGTTGGGTACGTAGGCGGATCGGTACACAGCTAACTTTGTACTGTCAGTGGCCTCTTTTCTTGAGGAATTTGTTCCTTACTGTTCTTCCATGGGCCGATATCCTTGCATTCAGCTCATTCCTCAGTTTTCCATCCTCTGCTATCCACAACCCCAGGTACTTGAATTACTGCACCTGTACTAAGATTTCGCCTTGAATTAGAATGCTACGGATCTTTCGTTCTCTATTATTAATCTATTAAGATTAATTGTTAGACTTACTGCCTCCAAAATCATGGTTAGAAGATTGAGATTGCACTGCACCTTTTATGCGGTATCTGCAAGGAACACCACATCATTTGCATAGACAAGGGCATTTATTATCTTTGGATATAATCTCCAATTTCCAAGTTTGAATCTTTTAAAGCCTCTACAATCTTTAAGGTCATAGTCTCCTTGTTTCACCTCTGCATTAGTGGTGAACTGTAGAGATGAAGAATAACAAGTCCTTACCTCATTCCTGCACATTTTATAGAAACTTTTAATTTTTCTAATTAGATCGACTGGAATCTGGTAGCTTTTTAGAGCTTCCCACATAGTTCACCATGACATCCAATCGAAGGCTTTCTGTATGTCAATAGAACACACGTGGACTTCTATCTGGTATTCAATAGTTTTCTCTATTACTTGTCGGACTAAAAAGATGGCATCTTACGGACCGCAATTTGGCCGGAAACCATACTGTGCTTCTTCTAACTTATGTTCTACTGAACCTCCCAACCTTGTCTCAAGTATTCTACCATACAGTTTAACAGGCACAACTCTGTGGTTGCTGCACTCTCTATTATCTCCCTTTTATAAAGTGGAACTATAATAGACAGTTCCAGTCTTTTGGGATGGTGTACTTTTTTCCAGCCAACACAAAAATTCAATGAAGCAACTTCTCTCTAACATCACCCATGTATCTCAACATCTCAGGCGTCACATCGTACTGGCCAGCTGCCTTACATGGCTTAACTTTAATTAATGCTTGCTGCAACTCGAAAAAGTTGGTGTGGCTTCCCTTGGTTGGTGTGAATCACCTCTTAGATGGAATGTTGAGTCCTCATCAGCAGTGTCAATCTTAGCCACCCCATCCACATCCGTATTATTCCTGTTCAGCAACTTACTGAAATATTCCGTGTTTCCATCTTTCCATTATTTCACTTTTCTTTGATAGGACATTTTCTTTCTTATATCCTTAATAAATCTTAACGGGCAGTTAACTCCACTCTCTTTCCGCATATTTTTCAAGACCTTATAGAAAAGTTTTTGGCTTTTCGTGACACGTTGTTCTAGAGATCTGCCAAATTCCTCCCAAATCTGCTGCTTAGCAGTTTTTACAACTTGTTTCGCCTTAATTCTCTGCTCCCTATACCTGTCATATGCACCTTGAGTCTTACTTTGTAAATACTGTTTCTATTTTTCTTTTTTGTGCAGCACCTACGTTTTCACTTCATCACTGCACCATCGAGTAATCTTTACCATCTACGGGAACTCTTCCGCAGGTCTCTGATGCAGCCGAGAGTACTACAGTCCCTAAATTCTGTCATGGTTTTCCAGTTTTTCTTTCTTCCAACCTGGGATATCCTATAATTTTTCTTCCATTTTCTTTTGATAAAATTCCCTGATTTCTTCAATTTTCAATTTATATAAGCATATCTTTTCTTTCTTTGGTTTTGTGTTCTTTCTTGGTTTAGCTGTAATTGCTTGGGGTACAACCCTAGTGAGCACCACTAGATTGCGGT